>PVKM010041970.1:0-12961 GCA_004027735.1 Carollia perspicillata | reverse complement strand
GATTTCCTTCTGTTTCTGAGACTTCTGACCTCTCCAGTGAATTAGTCACATCTCCACTAGCCTTGGGGTGGAAGGGGGATGGAGCCAGAGGCTGTCCTCCTCTATGTGAATTATGGAGTGCACCCTTTTCTTCAACCCCCTCAACCTAGTTGAGTCCAGGCTGTGCCTTTCAATAGGACTTTGCTGAAATTCCTGGTTGGCAGAAGTAAATCACAGTCAATGAAGTTCCCTCTGACTGCTTCCAGGTGAGGCTGCTCTCAGAGCTCAAGGGTCAGGTGTGCAGTCACAAGTTCCTTATATGGTTCCCTGCCTAGCTGTATGGATGCCTGACTCATTCCAAGCCATTCCCTGAGACAGGCATTGACATAACTCCATCACCAGGAATCTGCTCAAGTCCATGATCCTAGAATTCTGATGCCAACAGACATAGGCCCAGAGAGAAGCTGGATATCGGTGAGCTGTTAAATTCTACTTTCCAAAATCTTATAACTTATTCAAAAGTCAGTGACTTACAAAGGTGATTGCCCATGGGAATAATCACTTCCTATAAGTGAAATATGACTTCCTATGGACTGGGATATGACCCTGCTTTCAGGTCTCAACACAGCAACACTTCAGTAAGGGTGACAGTGACAATAATGACAACTGTTTGTATTGCACTAAGTGTCAGGTACTATTCTAAGAACTTACATTATAAATGCATCTAAAACTCAAGACATTCCTATGAGATATGTACAATTATTTTTCCCATTTTATAGACAAAGAAACTGTGGTACAAAGTTGTTAAGTAACTTGTCAAAGATCATACAGCTGTTAAATGGCAGAGCTGGTATTTGAGTCCAAGCCATCTGTTTCCTGAGCCCATATCGCTACCTAGTACCTCATGTAGGTTTATGTCCAAGAGAAGTAAATTGCTTAAACTTTGAGTCATTCAGAGTGTTTTGTTTAATTGAGATTTACTTTATATACCTTATATTTCACTCATCTGAAGGGTGTGGTCCAGTGGATTTAAATATATTTTCTGTTGCACAACTATCACCATAATTTAATTCTAGAATTTTTCATCACTCTTAAAAATCTCATATCTGTTAGCAGGGATTCCCCACTTCTGCTCCCCTCCCCCCTGCACTCCCTGGAAACTACTATCTCTATCTCTATAGGTTTGCTCATTCTGCACATCTCACATAAATGAAAGCATAGGACCTATTTCTCTTAGCATAGTGTTTTCTTTTTTAAAAAATATTTTATTTATTTATTTTTAGAGAGAGGGGAAGGGAAGGAGAAAGAGTGGGAGAGAAACATCAATGTGTGGTTGCCTCTCATGTGTCCCCTACTGGGGACCTGGCCTGCAACCCAGGCATGTGCCCTGACTGGGAATCGAACCAGCAACCCTTTGCTTCACAGGCCCATGCTCAATCCACTGAGCTATACCACCCAGGGCAGCATAGTGTTTTCAAGGTTCATCCATGTTGTAGTGTGTATTAGAAATTCATTTTTTAATATGAGATATGTACATTTTTTTTAAAGATTAGTATTAAGAAATGAACATCTGCCATTCATTTTGATGAAAAGTAACACTGGTTCTGAACCCTAATTAAGCCAAGTATTACCCCCAAACAGAATCCCATTCTTTTAATTAGTAGGCCTGTCTTAAAAATTATACTCTATTGTTATCATATTTTGAGAAATTCATTATTTTTTATTGCCAATACATTGTATAGAATGCCTATACCACACTTTGTTTATTCATTTAGCAGCTGATAAACATTTGAATTGTTTCCACTTTTGGACTATTATGAATAGTCCAAGTATGAAATTTCATGTATACGATTTTATGTGGCACATTTTTTTTTTGCTGTGTTTTCATTTGTCTTTGTTATATATCTAGTAGTGGAATTACTGGCAACTCTTTTTATCACTTTTAAATTACTCAAGATATAGGTCATCAAGAGTACAATCTAGATGGAATTTCCACTGGTGTGCTATAATTAATCTCCTTGAAATTGTTTTTACTGTGAGAAGGGAAAATCCAACCTGGGGTTCTTCTTATGCTTCTAGGACTCAGCACAGCTGCTTGAGGATCCAAGAACACATACATACACATTTACACATACATACATTCACCAGAAACATAAGCAAGAATTTATAGGCAAGATGTGGGCTAAATCCCTATAGAGAAAATCGATGCCCTCCTTACCCCATCCCGGCCTAACCACACAGCGGCCTCATTTGAAGCAACATTTTTGTGACCCAGACCCGCACGCATCATAATTCACATCACTGAACCGAACCCTTGGTTTCTTTCTCACTGACAAAATCTGCTTCCTTTGCAGATATTTCTTTTTTTTTTCTTCTTTAAGAACAACATAGATTTTGGCTTTGCATTTCTGTAACTGCAGAGTTACTCAGGTGGCTTTTGTAGACTAAGGAACCAGTTTTCCTTAAAGCACCAATTTCCTCCTTATAAGACAGAAAATTACTTCAACTCTTAATTCTCTCAAGGTTTAAAAAAAATCATAGCTTAATTTTTAAACTTGAACATATGTAAAAATGCCAAAACACACAAATTTTGCTGATGAGCTTAAAGTCAAATGTAGTACACCAAAGCACTAAAATTTGCTGAAAGGATTTAATTAAAAATTGGCATTTGTAAAAGCCTAACAAAAAATTTCACATGTGATTAAACTATTCCAGGTACCCCCAAACCACTTTCCAGCTTTTGTGTTCCACTAGTTCACATCAGGGATTTTGCCTTTGGGACGATGTCCTACCCTTACTTCTTTTCCGCTTCCTTCACAGAGTCCCTTCCACACAAGACATGCTCACCTGGCCATTTGAAGTGCAAAGTCAATGGAAAAAATAGTCTCTCAGTCCCTGTTAGCTGTGGCCCAGTGCCCTCCTGCAGGATTAAGTTTGGTTTCTCTCCTCACAGCCATGCACGTGGCCCACATTGACTCCCTGAAATTCTGGTTAATAAGCATCTCTTCCCCCCAGAGACTTTCCTTTGGATTGAAAAAGACAAGTTTGAAAATACAGTGGACCTTTAAGGTAGTATTTTGCCCATAGGTAGAGAAAAATCCAGGAGAAAAAATAGATAAAAATTTCCCTCACAGAAATAATTTCTAAATACAGGCTGTCTATGGCATGTGATCCAAAGCCTGCAGCCTCAGATTTCTTCTGATGCTGGGGATTTATCTGAATTTAGCTCATCCAGCCAGTTTGGAGTCAGCATCCATCTTGAGCTGTCACCACTTCTTTCCATCTTTTCAGCGGGGTGACTGATCTCTCTCCTGGAACTTATCAGTTCTGGACAGTCCACAGTGAATATCTTCCCCAACCAAAACCTCTCAGAAATTCCTGGGTGGAGCAGAACCCCCTGCAGAACCAAGAGGCCAATGGTTCTCTGGTTGCTGGACCTATTTTTGATGTTGCTCCTTGTCAACTTGGCTTCCTCACCCACCTCTGAGCCTGCTTCTCAGTGGGCTCCTCACACTTGCTTGTCTGCCTGGATTCTGGTTTTGATCCCTTTAACTCACAAGCTATCCTTATGCACTGCCCTTCCTTTCTGGTAGGAGAAGTCCTGTCTCCTTCATCATCCACTGCTGGCCGTGTCCATCTCTATCCTCCTGTAGAATCATCACTGCTCTTTTAGTTGGTTCACTGTCTCGTGGGTTCTTTCTTCCTCTCCTGGTTCAGATATCCTGCTTTCTATCTCATGCTCTGCTGCTGCTGCTAATGATGCCCGCGTGGCCTAGAATATTTACCCAGATTTCATCAAGTGTCTGACCTCTGCTCTGCATCAAACCAAATGACACTTGCCCATGATGAATTTCACTGCATTCCCTTTTCATTTCCAAAAATCCATACTGGGGAGAGACAGAGAGAACCAGAGGCAGCATTTTAAAGTGATGATTTGAAAATTGTCAGTGAATATGTGTAATGAATCATTTGATTAAAAAGATTGAGCTTCTCTAAATCGAGCATAACTTAAATTCACTGAATTAAGTAAATTCAAATACTATTTTTAAAAGGGAAATATCCAAAGGAGGCTAGAAGAAGAATAATTTGTCTATCATTGCCTAACATTTTAATATGAATAATGAATTGCTGATTTTGAAGGCATTAGCAAGCCCAGTTGTACATATAAGGTAGAATCAGAGGTTCTATCAGACAAAGAACTGGAAATGAGACACTTACTCCATTTTGTTCAACAGAGTTGCCAATCCAGATGTTAAACTTAATGGAAAATTTGGGTTTCACAATTAGTTTCATTAGTAAAGTATGTTTGCCATCA
Organism: Carollia perspicillata; assembly: GCA_004027735.1. Classification (NCBI taxonomy): domain Eukaryota; kingdom Metazoa; phylum Chordata; class Mammalia; order Chiroptera; family Phyllostomidae; genus Carollia; species Carollia perspicillata. The sequence continues at coordinate 8,667 of PVKM010041970.1, read as the reverse complement.
TAAAATGTAATAGCTAAGGTTTCTTTATGTGCCAAGAACTGTGTTAAAAGCTTTACATGCATTTCCTGATTTAATCCAAGAATAGCTTTATTACATAGTTATTATTATTATTATTATGGCGATTTTAGTGATAGAAATGCTGGTGCCATATTAATTAATTACTTCTCTCAGTGTTACGCAGCTGTTAAAAGCTGGATTAGTGATTTAGGGATTCCAGTGCAGGCAAGCTAACTCCAAAGCCAGTGCAATTAACTGCGAAGAGCATCAGCACGAAATTCTTGACGGTTCTTTCCTTTTATTCTTCATATTCCTACACTGCGCGCTCTGCCTTAACTAGAAAGCAGACAATGGTGTTTACTCATTTGGGCTGTGCCACTTATGTCAATGGAGGGAGAAAAAGGTTAGGTCAGTGAGCATGTTCTTTAAAAATAATATGGTAAAAATGTCTTTCTCGAGATATTTATGCCTTAGAACCTGAATGACTACCAGCACTGGGAGGAAAACAAAACAAAGCAAAAAAAAACAAGTTGCCTGCACATTTTTCCAGACTTTCTAAGAAACTTATCTCCCCAAATATTCATAAGCAACAATGTAGGCAATGAAAAAATTGTAATTTTTAATAATACTTCTTAGCCTGCTTCATAATAACTACAATCTGCTTGGTATACATGTTTACTAAATACGTTTGTTATATGTTTAGTGTATTTTTCTTAAATTGAATAGCCCATAGCAGTTATTCTCTTTCCTTTGACAGTTAATAACCAATATTCTTGTCCATCTGATTTCATCTTTTCCTTTCCTATTTCTCCTTTACATAATCTCACCCATCTGTCTCTTAGACACCACCTAGCACTCTCATTGTGTTTTCTCAGCATTCCTTTCCTCTATGTACTTTTAAAGTCAAACACATTCTCTTTCTCCATTTCTTTTTCCTTGGGTCTATTCCCAATATAAATTCAGCAGTTGATTGGATTCAATTATTTAAAGAAAAAGTGAGTCCTATTCTAAACTCTATTTTTAATTGAATTCAACTGTAAATTTCCCCTCCATTTTTCCTGCTTACCTGTTGCAGTGACCTTACGGTTTTGTTATCTGTCTCTCCCTCTTATTAATTTCCTCCCTGTAACTTACCATTTTTACACAGAGCCTTTGTTCACCGGCCCTTGAGTGTCTAGACCAGCCTGTCTTGGCGGTTAGTCCATCTATACCCGAGCTACCTTGCCCACCGGAGACTCCAGTAGCCATGTCTCTCTGTCTCTCTAGCCATCTTTTTATAAATTGAATTTATTTGGGTGACACTGGTTGATAAAATTACATAGGTTTCAGGTATGCAATTGTATAATACATCACTCTAGCCATCTTACGTTCTGTCCTAAGTGCTGCTACCATCCCAGCTGACCTTTTTTCTCTAGTTGCTCCCTTCCCCTATTTTCCAGAGAACACTGACAGATGATATCCATTTACAGTTCCTCTATGCTGTTTCTGCAGATCACATGCATGACCTGTTTCAGAACATTCAAGGGATGGAGAATAGCTTTTGGATGTGGCTGCCCATGGAGGACCATATGCCTGACATAAATCCAGAGGAAAAGGTCCTGACCCTTGATCCCTTGTCCGCTTCTCTCAGATTTTATATTAACACAGAACAATTTGTTTCAATCTATTACTCTGCCACTGAATTGATGTATACAATTATGTGAATCTTCTACATTTCAAGACTCAGGGTTAACTTTTATGTACAAAAAGGTAAGTTATTTTAAAGAGCTGGTAGTTGTGCCAAAAATTATATTGTAAAGTCACTTTTCTATTAGGTTGATATTTCTGTATAATGCATATAGAAGGACTGGAATGAAAAGATTTGGGCAAGTTCAGTGTCCATCATGGGCACTACCAGTGGTTTGCAACCTGCCCACACCAGTATCTCCAGGGGTACAGTGGATTTCAGCTGCAGTATCACTAACCTGTTGCCAAGGAAACAAGAGAAGGCAAAAAAAAAAATCCCTCAATGACATTCAATTTCAAGGCAGTCAAGACACCCCTGAAAGGAATTTCAACAGTCTTATGAAGAAAGTGGAAACAGACTTCTAATTATAAATTCTAAGCCACCTCCTGTTATACTAGGTTATGCTGTCTTTTTAGATCACACTATTTTAGTCATTCTCTGTTTATCTAGACACATATTCCAGGTGTCAGAATAGCAAGAGTGCTTTCCTGCAGGGAAGAAGATGCAAGGGGAGAAAAGAGCAAAAGAGACAGAAGCTAGGGGAAAAGTGGGTAGTAGTGAAGTGGTTAAAACGCACTTCCAAGGCAAGTGAACTTGCGAGTCCTAACCAAGTAGAGCTGGCATAAATTTCAGTCTACGTTTGTCAGATTTTAAATCTATTTATGGGTATTTGTTACAGGACAAGTCAACAAATTATATGCACATGCATATATTAGAAAATGTGAAATTTGCTTCAGTATTTTGTTTTTGATTTTACATTTTAGATATGAAATATGCAAGGCAGGACTTCTGAGCAACTGTTTTGCCTGAGAAAGTTTTTCTGCCCCAATATGCAGAAAACAGTGTATGTAATTCATCAATTTCATTAGTGCTTATTTCTTTCAAGTGTATAAAAATTTAGCTATAATATCATTTGGGAATATGTAAGTAATCATATGTAAGAGTGTGAATGTGTGTAAGAAGAGTGTGGACATATCTGAGAGTGTGAGGACATTGATGAATCTGTCACCAAATTATAAATTACCTGAAGGCAGCAGCTGATTCTGGTTGTTTCATGACTAGAAGGATGTAAGTACTTGATATATCTTTTTTGAATGAAATTAACCTTATGATACTTCCCAACCCATCCCCACCTTCACTCTAACTCCTGGAAAGGACTTTAAAGGTTTCATGCAATTCCTGTAAGTCATGGTCCAATAGCACTCTGGACTTAGAAATTATGGCAGAGTCTGGCTAACCAATAATCACATGACACCTCTGTTCCTGAGCATAGAACACAACTACATTTCCCAGCTTCCCTTGTAGTGATTATGGCCATTTAACTGAGTTATGGCCTGTGTATTATGGACAGAAGTGATATGCATGCCTCTTCCAACTATTTCTCCTTCTGCAGGTAACCACTAGACCAAGGAGACCGAGTGGCCTAGGAGGAGGAAGGAACCTGGGCCCTAAAGCATCTCCTGGAAAAGAATTCACACACTAATCAGTCACTCATTTCAGACTTCATATGAATGAGAAATGTTTATTATATTTGAACCATTATGCACTTAAAAAAATACAGCAGCTAGAATTAACTTAATTATATACTTCTCTTTTAGGTATTACCACATTGTATTGTAATTGTCAGTCTCTCTCACTTAGGATTTTTTTAACAGAATTTAAATTTTATTCTCTTGGAATGCAAGTTTTCCAAAGGTATGTAATTTTTTCTTATGCCACGATGGGCATATTACAGTGATTGACACACAGTTGGAGACCAGATTTCCTATGTGAATTAGTAAATGAAGATTGTATTATTATTTAGTCATTTGTTCAATTTACAGAGCACCTGTCGTAAGTATAATTGCATTCTCATGCCCCATAAAAAACGGAAGCAGAGGAAGAATGGAGCTAATGTAATTATGCTTAGACTTTAGTTTTTCTTTGGTGCACAAATGGTAATGGGGAAGGGGATGAGCAGAGATACTTACTGTTCCATCGGCCTCTTTACCTTCATTCTTGGCATGTGTGACCTTTCCATGACAGATTTGATTTCTATCAGAGATTTCATTGTACAGAATGAAAAGGGGTGAAGACAAGGGTGTTAAAAGTGAATCGAGACTTCAGTGAAAATGACTGGGCATCAAGCACAACTGAATGGAAAATTATAACCTAGATAAAGCAATTAAGGAGGAAAATACATATGTATACATATATTATATGTAGCTGTATATGGCTATATAATCTACTTTTTATTTGGACTTACTTCTTATGTAGTACTGTGCTAGGTTTAACGTACATCATCCATAAGCTTTACAAAAATTCCTGTAAAGTAGATACTATTATCTTTATTTTACTGACCAGGAAGTTAAAGCTCAAAGAGAATAGGTGAATTATGTGATGATTTGAATTCATTCGTCTGGTTTCAGTGCTCATGTTTTTCCACTTCACCACATTGAGCAAAGAATTGTACTTAGAAAGACTTTATGACAAAATATTTCAAAACAGAATCATCCCAGAAAGTTCAGAACTTATGGTTGTTGTAGGCCCTATGTGAGACTTTGTAAACAGCTACCAGACAGACGCATGTCTTGATTTCTGACCCTATGAAAGGCAGTCATGTTGGGTCAGTGAAATTTCTTTAGGGAATGGCATGGAAGAATGAGCAACACTGCCTGAGGATCATCATACCCTTACCGAAACAGAGGCAGAAGTAAAATTATTTGTTCTCTTTCCAATGAAAGGAAGTGAGGACCATGATGGAAAAACCTCAGGTCTTCTGACTTTGAAACATTTGTCTTTCCACTAGACCAGCCCTTCCTACTCCTGGAGATGTGGGTCAGACATCTTCAGGGCCCCTAGATACAAAGGGGCTATTGGCCTTTTCGTATTCCTTTGGGATGATCTCTTAAACTATAACCTGGCTACAAGCATCTCAGTTACTAATAGATCTAAATGCATATATTCATTTTTTAAAGATTTTATTTATTTACTTTTTAGAGACCGGTGAAGGGACGGGAAAAGAGAGTGAGAGAAACATCAGTGTGTGAGAGGTACATAAATGGGTTGCCTCTCACACACCCCCAACTGGGGACCTGGCCCACAACCCAGGCATATGACTGGGAATGGAGTTGGCGACCTTGGTTTATGGGTCAGTGCCCAACCCACTGAACCGCACCAGCCAGGGCCTAAGTGCATATATTCTTATTTGAAAAAACTTAATGGCCCCTACATTTCCAAATGTAGCTTTATTTTTTCTTTTATTTTCTAAACCATCCATTAAAAAATGCTTATTTCCTGAAGTCTGCCATGATTATTCCTTGTATTTTTCAACAGCCATCCAGGTCTCATCCTGAAACCTGATCCAAACACTTCTTCAAACACTATACTTTTGCTCTTCTAATTGCAATACCATTCCTAATTTATTTTTTATTGTTGTTTAGTTACAGTTGTCCCACATTTTTCCCTATTGTTCTTAACCCTGCCCCACCCCCCATCAATCCCCACCCTTGTCTGTGCCCGTGGGTCCTCTGTTCATGTTCCTTGTCTTGCCTCTTCCTCTTCTCTCCCCCATTACCCCTGCCCCCATCCCCTCTGGTCACTGTCAGTTTGTTCTTTATTTCCATGTCTCTGGTTCTATTTTGCCCATTTGTTTGGTTGATTAGGTCCCACTTACAGGTGAGATCATATGGTATTTGTTTTTCACCACCTGGCTTATTTCACTTAACATAATGCTTTTCAGTTCCATCCATGCTGTCATGAAGGGTAGGAGCTCCCTCTTTCTTTTGGCTGCGTAGCATTCCATTGTGTAAATGTACCATAGTTTTTTGATCTATTCCTTTACTAATGGGCACTTAGGCTGTCTCCAGCACTTGGCTATTGTAAATAATGCTGCTGTTATTTACAGAACATTGGGATGCATATGTTCTTTTGAATTGGTGATTCAGGATTCTTAGGGTATAATACTAGCAGTGGGATCACTGGATCAAAAGGCAGTTTCAGTTTTAGTTTCCTGAGGAAATTGCATACTGTTTTATGCAGTAGCTGCACCAGTTTTCATTCCCACAAATGGTGTTGTAGGGTTCTATTTTCTCCACAACCTTTCCAGCACTCGTTGTTTGTTGACTTATCAATGATGGCCATTCTGACTGGTGCGAAGTGATATCTCATTGTGATTTTTATTTGCATATCTCTAATGACAAGTGATGTTGAGCATATTTTCATGTGGGCTCTCTGTATGTCTTCCTTGGAGAAGTAAGTGTCTGTTTAGGTCCTTTACCCATTTTTTAAATTGGATTATTTGTCTTACTAGTATGGAGTCATGTGAGTTCTTTACATATTTTGGAAGTCAAAATTCCCAAGGTATCATTGGCAGTAATGTTTTCCCACATGGTCAGTCACCTTTCCATTTTGTTTATGTTTTCTTTAGCCATGCAGAAGTTTGTTAATTTGATGTAGTCTCATTTATTTATTCTTTCCTTTATACCCCTTGCCCTAGGGAATATATCAGTGAAAATATTGCTACCTGGGATATTTTAGATGTTCATGCCTATGTTCTCCTCTAGGACTTTAATGGTGTCAAACTTATATTTACGTCTTTCATCCATCCTGAGTTTATTTTGGTGTATGGGGTAAGTTACTGGTCTAGCTTCGTTTTTTTTGCATGTATTTGTCCAGATCTCCCAATACCATTTATTAAAGAGGTTATTTTTACACCATTTTATGCTCCTGCCCTCTTTGTCAAATATTAACTGACCGTATTGACATGGGTTTACTTCCAGGTTCTCTATTCTGTTTCATTGGTCTATGTGTCTGTTCTTATGCCAGTACTAGACTGTTCCATTCATAATTTATATCACATAATTTATTATATTTGTATTATTCTCCAATTGTTTTGCTTATGTAAATCTTGTTGGCTTAATTAAATTCAGAGATAGGAATGTGTCTTGCCACTATGTATAAACTCCTTCAGGGTAGGACCTACACCTTTATAAATCCTTGTAGCTCTTATAACATTTGTGCATGTCCTGATTGCTTATAAATATTGGGCAAAATGAATTACAGTTCTTTTGCCACCCTATATTACTTGATATAGTGCTGGGTCCATAACAAAGTATCTATGCAGCTGGAAACCCCTATACATGCACTGGCAAGGTCTGATTTATTTATAGACATGTCTCTATCTTCTGGCACAAAGAATGGCCTATACAAGGTACCCAAAGAATACATGTTGAGTAAATGAATGGTCATTGTTAATGTATTTTCCACGATATCCTGCATTCCTCTTTTATTCTTCCCGACCTACCAAGGAAATCACATAGATCGAAGCTTCTCAAATTCTAATGTGCATGTGAATTACCTGGATATCCTGAGCAAATGCAGGTTTTGTTTTAGTAGGTCTGGGGTGGGAATCTCTAACTGGATCCCAGGCGATGCCCAGGAAATCTACAGATTACATTTTTAGATTGTATTTTCTGTAGTCTACTGATTACATTTTCAGCAGCATTTACAGACATGCTCATAAAAGATGCAGAGTTTCCATATTTGAATAGACCCTTGCCACTGAACATCAGCATGTCTTTCATGTAATGTGTTTAAACATCCTCAGTCTTGGTAAAGAGGTCCTGGTGCACTAAATTGGTATGCATCAACATGAGTACTGTACAGTTATTAACACAGTGGCACCAATATCCAATCATCCAGATCTGCTAAATAAGTATTGATCAAATCTAATTCTCTTTCAGTATTAAGTCTGATGAGAGAATCTGCTATTTAAAGATCAAACTAATGGGGTTGTCAGAAAGTTTTTATGTATGACAAAGAAGCAATAACATTAGTGTCAGGAGGAACAAAGATTTCTGGCTATTGAAAAATAATTTTTAAAAAACCCAAATACCTTTTAAAGGTGCTATGTGAGAGTTTAGATCTTTATTTATTATTGAGTTTGTTTTCATGCTATTACCAAAGAATATAAAATCAGCTGAATTGAGTCAAAGTTTTTGGACCAAAGACAAATTGAATGTAATATTTATCTATAATTATGCTGTAGAATAGATAACATTAAAAAACATATCTTTTTTTTCCCATATTTTATTTATATATAAAGGTCTATAACCCGCCATACCCAGTATTTAGAAAAGTATGTTAGCTGTCACTTGACCACCTCTTGTGTTTTCTCATAAAATAGTCTTTTGCAATTAAGGTCACCGTGTATACACTAAATATTTAAAAATGCTAATTGGCAAGCTCTGTGCTATGCAATCTGTGGGTAAGGTAGATAATAATAGGTTTTACTGATAATTAAGCAGTGTTGTGCTATAGTCGAGAGTCTAAGGGCTTCATTCAGTCATGAAAGAAACTGATTTTTCATTTGTTGTTATTGCAATAAATGCCATCGTAATCATCATTATTGCGGCTATTCTGTAGAAAGGCATCCATTTTAGGAGTCCTGAGTACATTTGCAGAATGCATAATCAAATTTGCTCTACCCATTTGCACACATCATAGAGCATTTTGTATCTACTCAGGTAATGCTTTGATATTGAACCTCATGCATGCAACTTTACACCATGTCTGAGATGTGATGTGCCATCTCCGTGCCTGAGCAGAGCTTAGTGGATAGTGGAGCAGAAAAGATGTAAGGAGGTAATACAAATTAAATACATCAGCTCTATTTTTCCCTCATACTCCTTATCTGTGTCCCTAATCTTCTTTCTGGCCTTGATCTTCCCCAAAATTGCCTTTCCCACTAATTGGTTGAAATATAAGCAGAGGAATAATAGAGGACAGGCAAAGAGAATGTTGTATCTTAGGAGAGATGATACCAAAAAAAAAAATTCAGCAATAGGTAGAGAAACTAAGAGTCAAAGAGAGGGACGTGTTGCCCCTGGAGAAACAGAATAGGAGGAAGAAAGAAACCTGGATAAGGAGAAGAAATAAAGCCTGTCTTAGTGTTCCTCAAAAGT
>PVKM010041969.1:0-12995 GCA_004027735.1 Carollia perspicillata | reverse complement strand
AGTTCTGATGGTGCCTATAGGGACTAACCTTTAAGATCTGGTCTTACAAAGCCCTGAGTTTTTAATTCAGAATGTGTATGGCCACTACTATGTCCACATCTGGGTACAAACATGCATGGTCTAGAGACCAAGTATGGCTTTAAGAGGGCTCTCTGTTGAGAGCCCTTGAGGAGAGGGAATTGTTCTGTGACCGTGGCCGGGTACCAGTCCTCACTCAGACCCTGGGCCTCAGCTCTGACCTCTTGTTGTTGCCCTCATTGGTCTGGGATCCTGAGCCCTGTACTGTGACAGTTCACAGACCTTGCTCTCCAGGCTCTAGGCTGAGGTTCTGACCTCTGGCTCTGCTACTCTCCCTGCTCTTCACTCCTCTTCTGTGTCAGCCTGGGTTCCTGCTCTTCCCCCAGCTCCAGGTGACTTCTCTGGCCTGGCCTCCACATGGCCCACATGGCCTACGGTACTGGTGCCTCATTTCTCCACATGCACACCATAGGTCTGAGATCCTCTCAGCAATGTCTGCGTTAGGGTCCCATGACCCAATTCTGGCCAATGAGTTTGTTAGATGGCTTCTGGCAAAGCTTTTCTTGCTCCAGAAAAGACTGAGGAAGAGATGCTCATATCTTCCTGTGGATACCACAGGCTTAGATGTGAATGCTGGACCTGCTGTGGCCGTCCTGCCACCCATTTGGGGAGGAGGCTACTCTAGGAGCAAGGCAGAGCTCCCAGTGGTGCAATCGTGGACCTGGACTAGCCTGAGGGACCCCACTGTAGCCACGCTACCCTGGGCCTTTTCCATAGGAGAAAGTATGTGTCCTTGCGGCCTGACCCAGTCTAAGCGGGGATTTGCTGCTGTTTGCAGTGGAGAGAGTGCCTTTCCCTGCCTCTGTGTGAGGGTCCTGGTGTCCCCTGAGTATTGTAGCCACTGTCTTCCAGAGTCATTTCATCAGAGTTCACTCCCACTTCCCCAGCTAAGAAAATGTGGGGGTTGGATTACAGCCCTGGTTCCCAACTTTTTATGCATAAGGACTTCTTTCTTTAAGTGAAGTAATAGTCACATGTTGTATAATTCACCATTTGAGTCATTTCAAAGAACAATTCAGTGGCTCTTTTAATACATTGACTGTTATGCCACTGTCACCCCTGTCTAACTTCAGAACATTCTCATCATCCCCAAAAGAAAGCGTTAAGCAGTCATGCCCCCTTCCCTCTCCTGCAAGGAATCTTGTTTCTCTCTCGTTGGATTTGCTTATTATGGACATTTTATATAAATGGAATTATATAATATGTGACCTTTTGTGTCTGGCTTCTCACTTAGCATAATGCTTTCCAGGTTCGTCCAATGCTGTAACATGTATCAGTATTTTATTCTTTTTCATGGCTGAATAATATTCCACTGTAGGGATATACCACCTTTTGTTTATCCAGTCATCATTTGGTGGACATTTGGGCTGTTTCCACTTTTTTACTATTGTGAATAATGATGTGATAAACACTCATGTATAAGCTTTTGTTCAAACACCTGTTTCAGTTCGCCTGGGTATATGCCTAGGTGTGGAATGTTGGGTCATATGGTGACACCATGCCTAACTCTTTAAGGAACCACCAAACTGCTATCCACAGCAGCGAGGGCTTCTTTTTTCACTTCTTCAAAAATAATTTTATGATGTGTTAAAAAAAACATATATCATAAAATTTGCCACCTGAACCATTTTTAAGCATCCAGTGTAGTGGAGTGTCAAGTACACTGACATTGCTGTGAAAGAGATCTCCAGAGCCTTTTCATCGTGCAGAACTGAAACTCTGGGCCTATTAAACAACAGCTCCCTCTTGCCCTCCCCACTGCCCCTGGCAACTATCATTGTACTTCCTGTCTCTACGAACTTGACTACTTTAGATACTGCATGTAAGTGCAACCATGTGGTTTTGTGCCTTTGTGGCTGGCTTATTTCACTAGGCATCCACGTCACAGCATGCGACAGGAGTTCTTTCCTTGTTGAGGTTGCACAGTATTCTGTCGTGTGGATATACCATGTTTTGTTTATCTAAGCATCCACAATGGACATGTGGGTTGTTTCCACCTCTCGGACATGGTGAAGAGCGCTGCTGTGAACATGGGTATGCAAGTATCTCTTTGAGACCTCTCTCTTAGTTCGTTTGGAGATATACCCAGAAGGGGACAAAGACTTCTTTTTAACATAAAAAAGCTTTGTGGATCTCTACTGACTAAATGTTCTGCCCCCTCCGTGTGCCTCTGGGACATGAATTACCCCTACGTCCAGCATGTCCATGCTGTGTGCGTGTCCCGCCTGTCCGTCACTCAGGGGCCGTCCTGGTTATCAGACTGACTGCTGTGGTGCCACAGTGCTGGTGTGCAAGTGACCTTTATTTTTAAGATTTTATTTTTATTTATTTTTAGAGAGAGAGGAAGGGAGGGAGAAAGAGAAGGTGAGAAACATTAATGTGAGAGAGAAACATCGATTGGCTGCCTCTTGTACAAGCCCCTATGGGGGACTGAACCCACAACCCAGGCTTGTGCCCTGACCAGGAATGGAACTGGTGACCTTTCACTTTGTGGGATGACACCCAACCCCCTAAGCCACACAGGTCAAGGCAAGTAACCCTTATTTTCTTAATGATGGCCCCAAAGCCATTCAGATAAATTTTATTGCATTACAATTGTTCTATTCTATTATTAGTTGTTACTGCTACTCTTTTACTGTACCTAATTTATAAATTAAGTCTGTATGTAGAGGGAAAAAAACGTAGTACCTGTAGGGGTCAGTACTATCTGCAGTTTTAGGCATCCACTGGGGGTCTTGAAACGTGTCCCCTGTGGATAAGGCCTGATTAGCACTGTGTTTTCTGGGTGTTCCCCACTCCAAGACAGCTGAAGTCAATGGAGTTTATTTAAACACAGAGTTTAAAAATTTCAGGCATAGTAATTGTCATGTAATAAACTCAATAAAGGACTCTCGTTTCTATGTAGTTATTCTTCTATGTAGCATTATTCTATGAAGTTATTATTACATTTCTCATTCTATAAAATCCAACCACTGGAGAGTCAATTTAAATTCAGTTCACATGTTTATGTAATAAGAAAACACTGCTGATAAATAGTCCAACGCTTCGAGTAACACCATAAAAACAAAAGAGTCATCCGTTCCAAGAGGCTGCCTCCGGAGCAGGCGCACAGCAATGTCGGGAGGGGAAACCGATAGCTCCGCTCCCTTCCTCCACTCCTTCTGTCTGATACGAGGAGCTCTCCCCATGGGAAGGGAGCATGAGGTCTTGCAAGGAGGCTGGAGGCCAGGGAAGGGAGAGGGAGCAGGACCAGCTCATCAATCACACCTGCTTTCCACATCCATTCTGGAACCAGATGTTGTGCCAACTGGAGAAAAGCTGGGCCTTCAGCACCTTCCTTCTCGCCCCGTTCTCGTCCCCAGCTGAAGGAGTCCAGCCTGGCTCCTGTGACATATGGGTGCCCATATGCTCCCTCCCTTGGCGGAGTGGCGAGCCTTTGCTTCACAACCTGCCAGACTTGTGCCTTCCTCTGGTGCCCACCTATATAACGGACAACTCAGAGACTGAGTCCCTGACAACGTTCACACCCTCAACTTGTGGGCCACAAAGCATGCGGGTCACACACATCATGCTCGGTGCTCCTTGGGCAGGTCTGGGCCAAACTTCTTAACATGCACACAGCTGTGTTCTTATTGATCATCCTAATAGACACATGGCCACAGGTCTTAGAGGACGCGTAACACTACACACAACAGGAAAACTGCCACTGGAGCCACCACTGAGTAGTTCTTTGTGTTTGAGAGGACAAACGAGATACACATGCAAATCTATTCTTTTTACATTTATTTTTTTACCTAACAAAACAAAATGAATTAAGTTTCCCTGCTATTTATTATGTGGACTGTCTCACTCATCTGTAGGCAGACAATAACAATCTGTCACTGCCCTCATGGTCCTCAGGGGAGGAACAATCTGGAGGAAGGAGTGGGGCTGCCACCTACAGGTCCCTGTGCCACCTCAGTGTCCTCCAGTGTCTTGCAACATACATATGACACTGTCTGACTAGTGGAGTAGTGAATTAAATTCTCTAGTGTTGTCCTTGCACCTAGAAGATCTACCCCAAGCACCCAGAACTGTACTCCAATGTATTATGAGTGAATTGAAACTAACTTTTGCAGAATGGACAAGTGACTTACAGAACACTCCTGCACAGTAAACCACGGAGGCTGAAGTGAACACGAGCACAAGCCCGAGTGAACAATAATGAAGGAGAAAAGTTGTACTTCTCCTAGTTTAAGTATTTCGTGAGCCATGTTACACATCTAATCACCTTTGACACGAAGCGACCTCTCCTACAAACCCTGAAATCACCAAGAAGGTCATTAGAAATTTACAATTAAACCTAAATCATTAATGAGAACCCTCACCTCAAGGGACCTTGAGATATTAGTTACTGAGAGTACAAAGTCATAATGATTAGCAAGGCACTAAAATATTGCTTATTTCAACTTTATTTTATACATTAATATCTACTTTGTGTCCATTTTATAATTTATGTAATGGAAGGACAGTATGCATGTGTAATTTTAAAATGAATATGCCTACATTGGGGGGGCAGGCACAAAACAGTTTTTAAATCGATGGGTTGCGTGACCAAAGTCAGGGCCACATCCCTGGGCACAGGGCCGCCACCTGGCTGGGAAGGCAGACTGCCGCAGAACTCCCCCTGGGCCACCGTCTGCTGGCACAGAGGTAAGAGTCACTCCCGACGTGAGCCTCGCCATAAGTAAATTGTTACACTGCCATTGCTGTTGGCACTGCCAACCGATGCCTGGTGGCACAAGGAGCTGCCTGCTTGTCCCAGACTCCTATGGCAATGTCCAAACCCCCAGTCCCTCAGAATGCGGCCCTATTTGGAAATGAGAGTTAGTTGTGGCAGATGTAACTAGTTAAGGTGGGGTTGTTATCGGAAGGGATGCTGGACACAGACACGCACGCAGGAGAACACCATGCGAAGATTACAGTTAGGGAGCTACTGGAAGCTACAGGACAGGCCTGGAACACATCCCTCCCTCCTGCTTCAGAGGGAGCATGTCTCTGCGGACACCTTGATCTCGAACTTCAGACCTCCAGGACTGGAAGGGAATACATGTCTGTAGTTTAAACCACCCAGTTTTCAGTCCTTTGTCATGGCAGCCCTAGGAAACGGCTACACTGATTCTAGAGGGAAGGCGGCCAGACTGGTAGGAAGTCCTGCCCATGAAAACAAGGCATGGAGGGTGAGGGTAGGTTTGCCGGAGCCTTTGCACAGCAGGAGACCAGAGTGCTGCCATTAGGAAGGACTGCAGGCTGTGTATGTGCGGACAGACACTTGCCCCCGCCCCCACCTGCGCCGGTAGCCTCTCCTAGTGCCACCTTACACACTCCCAGCTGACTACGGCTGCCACAGTGAACATGAGGGCCGGAGCCAGCTATCTGCTTTCTGCTGCCCAAGGTGCCCCGGGCAGAACAAAGACTTTCACCACTCCCTTGCTGGTATACAGCTGTGACACTCCATCGATGCCCCACGTTGCCTGCAGACTTGGAACACTGATCTACGTCTCATCTTGGCAAACCCGACAGTAAGAGCTGCTGCACGGCGACTGGAGTCCTCCAGTCCTCTTACCAAGGCAGTCGAGGCTGCTGCCAGGAAAGCACGCCTCGATGGCATCTATTCTGAGGACACTGCTGTGTCATCAGGACAGCCTCTCCCTGGGATAGGGATCTCAGTCCACAGGCAAGTGGCAACTGGTTATCCCCTTCCCAAGGACACTTGTCCCTTGGTGTCCTACCCACTGAGGCTGTGTTTTGGGCCCAGGGCAGGGGTATGTGGCTCACTGCACTCCAGCAATTGGTCAGCTGTTGCTGCCTTGCCATGGGCCTGCCTGCCGACAGAGGGCACCCAAAATAGCACAGGGCTTGGAGGCTGGTGGCATTCAGCATCCCTGGTGCACTGGCCTCTGTGTGCATCGCGGGGGAAGGGAAACCTCTCCTTTAAAAGGCAGCTGACAAGCAGCCTGGTTTCCCTATGAGGTCGAACATGATGCTCTGCTTTCTTATTTCAGTTTTCACACGGAAACAGGCATCCTTTTCATGGTTTCCATAGTAACGACACTCTCTGTTGTGTAATTAATAAATACATTGGGAGAGATTCTATGAGACTCTGCAACTATCCCATCTTTTCTCAGACTTTCACCCACGAATCACGGCGCCCATCGGGGGACCTTGTCTACCACCATCACGGTTCTGTTTGCCTTTTGGTGATGGTCTGGTTCCCTCCTTCCTTTCACACTTATTAACTGAAAATTCTCTACAAAGAGCTGTCCCTTCTTATTTATCTCCGGGTTGACTGATGGACGTTTATTTTCACTCTGTGGGTTAGAGCCCAATACTGCCGTTATTAATTTTGTTGTATTAGATGGTTCCAGCCTGGGCCATTGGGAGCTCCTGCAGGCCGGCGCCGGGGTGCTTCTGACCGGCCCCGTCCCGTTCGGTGCGCTTCCTCACACGCCGGCACCACAAGTTGTCCCTGGCTCGTGTAGAGTTCTTCCTGCTCTGACACTGGATTAACCACTTCTCCGGGACACCCTGGTTCCCTCTAGCGGGGAACAGGTTTGGAAACCCAGATCTGGGCCCTCAGGATGCTCACGGCTACATGGGGATCCGTTTTTTCAGGTCTTCTCAGTGAACACAGCTAGGAAATCCTCCCAATCTAGATCTGCTTCTGCACGTAGGTATGTATCTGTAGGTATCTACTGCCCACCCGCCCATCCATCCATCCAAAACTATGAGTTCAGACTAATGCTTCCAAGTCTGACTCAACACCACGAAGTTCATTTCAGTCTTTTCCTTTCCTATTTGTAGGAACCTTACTCTGACAGTGAGCAAGTTGGCTCTCAGGACCCACAATCTATTTACTTATTTGTTCAGTGTTAGTATACACACATAAAGCAATTCCAGAATTGCTAAGCCCATACATACATAACCCCTGTAAGAAACACATTTCTTAACTGGAGTATACAATTTTTGTATATTTTTTGTTTGTTTGTGGGTTATTTTTTTAGCTTTATAGTATCCAGCCAAAATGCTGTTTCCCAAAGTTACTTAGGTTAGGTCTTTCCTTCTACTCCTTTCAATTGGTTACAGTAACCATTTGTATTACAGTCTTTCCTTCCACTCCTTTCAGTTGGTTATAGTAACCATTTGTATTACAGTTAGATTCATCTGTTACTATTTGTATTCCATCATAGGTCTCTCCCACATGCTGGGTGGTTTGAATTGAGTGCTTATTTTTCGGGCATGTGAGAGAGGGCCATGGTCCTAATCAGAGCTATAAAGAGCTGAGCTCACAGAAGGGCTGCCCCCTCCTTGACCTTATTACCCGTCCGGATATCCCCTCACTTCTATCACTTTCCTGCCCACCCCCAGTCCACACCTGGCTCCTTGCACTTCTAGTGTATGCTTCCTGCCACCTATCCATCCTGCTTGTTATCTTGTACTAAGCTTGACTTGTGGTAGGATCTCAGTGCATGTTCAACATGCAACTGCTTTCTTTAGCGGTTCCTACCGACTCCTGACACCCATTCCATGTCTGCAACTTCTCCTTTACGTAACACAACTTGCTCAACAGAGGGCTTTGAGGAGAATCATGTCTTTCCTTAACTGGGTTGGTTCTGAGATAGAAACTAGCAGCCATTCAGGAGAGCATTAGTTAATAACAGCGAATGCTATCACTCTTCTTGGACATGAAGAGCCACAGGTAACCATGTCAGCTGGACAAATTCTTGGGCAATCTTTTCAAATTTCTGCTATGCCCTCCCCTTGCCCTTTTAAAAAAATGCAGCACCTCAAAAACAATTTCACAACACGAAATTATTTGTAAAATGCTGACAAGTGATAAGATTAAAAGGATTAAGAGTAGTATAAATATTTACAATAAAAATAACCATGAGGAAGAGCTGTGGTTTTGGTACGTTTGGTCACATAATAACCTCTTTAATGCTGCAGTTTTTCCTGTCGCTGTAATCAGTGTTTGATGATCAGATTAATGAGGAAGGAAGCCACCAGAGATGAGATGGTAAACACAAAGCCAGCTTAAAAAACTTTGGAAAAGAAAGTAAAATGTTTTGCAAAGAAGGAAATTGGCACCTGAGACTATGCACTTATTTTCATATGCAGAGAACACTTTGAACCCAAACATGAAAACATATAAAGCTTCAGGATTAGGGTAATGGGGATGTTGAAGGCACATACCAGGACATTTCCAAGAGAATAATTAAATGTTTGACAAATTCTGAAAATAAAAAAAAATAGGCCCTTCCACACGTGAAGTGTTTCCAGTCACCTGAACCTTGTTTTAAACTGACAGTTAGACCATTTGCTGACGGTGAGGTTGCATGGGTAGGATTACAGGCTGGAGGAATGTGGAAAAGGTCTGGGTGATGCCAGAATCCATTGCCTGGTTTTATAAGGGGATCCAGATTGACAGTCTATGCTGATCGTAGAAATATTCTGGCAAATCCAGGGAATGGTGTGGCATATTAGAGGCACGGGTGTCCAAGTCAAGACAGACCCAGGCTGACTCCTGGCTGAGCTGCTGACTAGGTACGTATCATTGGGGCGGAGAGTCTCCCTAAGCCTTGGTTTCTTCATCTCTCTCAGGGTCATAGTCATATCAACGCACAGGTGGGCTGCCCTTTGAACTTGATGTAAAGCACTCAGTAGTGCCCAGCGCAAAACAGGTACACGACTGGTTAGCACAGCCTGGCGGCCAGGAGCGAGGCCTCTGAGTGCAGCCGCCAGCACCGACGCCGGCTCTCCCACTCATTGGTTGTGCAAGCTCAGACAAGTCCCTCGACCTCCCTGAGCTGCTGAAGTGGGAGTAGTGATCTGGGATGGGGACCATAATTAATAACCAACTCTGGAATAGGGGCGACAGTAGAGTTGTTATGAAGACCCAGTGAATTAACATGTGCAGAGCATTTCGAACAGGGCCAGACTCGCTGCACTCGACAATACAGGGATGACGACTAACTACAATTATTCAGTCGGCCCACGAGAAGGTGAGGAGAGCCTCGTGGTGGAGGTAAACCACCACGCAGAGCAGCAGGCCCGGTGCAGGGCGGGAAGGGGCTGTGCTGGCAGCAGAGGTCAGTAGCGCGACTCCACGGAGCTGACCCCATCTGTCCACGGCGTGTCAGGTGGCTTCACCCTCAGCGGTCAAGAGTGAAGCCGAAGTCAGGAGGACAAGAGCTAACACGCCCACAGGGAACATTATAGCCTTTTGGCTGCGGGGGACAAAAGACCCTTGCTCTGTCTTCCGCAGACCCTGCTCTGCGGTCAGCCTGCTCCACAGCACTTGGCTCTATAGAGAACGGACCGTAATGATGAGCGAGATGCTGAGCTCCAGAGTTGTGGGCGCCTGCTCCTTTCTCTTGCAGTTTTAAATCTCTCTGGCAAATTTATTTAAGTGGCGCATCTGTCATAAAAGCTGCATTTCCCCTCATGAAAAAAATCAATAGACAGAAAATGAATGGGCTATTCTGTCCTCATTTCTAAAAATGCTAGTAAATTATCAACTCTCACTGTATTGACACTGTGTTACACAGGAAAACGCTCTTTGCGTCTTACCACTGAAACACACAGAAAAGCAGAATTTCTCAATTCTGAAATAAAGCAGGGCCCACGGTCTTCAGATACAGGATGATGGCCCTCTAGGAGTTACTGGTGATATTATGTTCCAAACACAGCTTCGAGAAAGTAGTCAGTGAGAAAGAATTTTCTTTAAACCACTTCTTTTAAAACCAGAACTTAGCCTGAACCTTCACATTGCCGATCTCATGATTTGAAATGGGCCAGAATCACTCAGAAACTTCACCCCGAATTTTGCCTGCCCCTCAGGCGACTGCAGGGTAACTGGTGCTGTCCGAAGACCCACAGGAAACACCCAGGGGCGTGGCACATGCATAAACGGACAAGTGGTGCCTACACGGGGCCACCGGGAACCTGTACATTGTTTTCAGGGGGCACGAGCTTGTGGGAGCAATTCAGTTGGAAACCTGGCCTGCTCTGGACCAGGTTAGGGTTTCAATTCCTGCCCTGTTAACCTGCAAGGTGCACCTCTCTGGACTTGAGTTTCCCACACGTAAATCAGGAGAACACCACCTCCCATTCAGGACCACTGGACTGAAATGAAATAATGTGCCTCATTTACAGAAATGCAGGCTAGCTGCTCTCCACACCCTTTCACACTTTCCTTCTTCCTCTCACGGAGACACCCTCTGGGACAAGCCGTAAGGCAGAAAGCTAATGTCCACTTTCCCCTATGTGGACAGGCTCAGAGAGGCGATGCATCAGTGGTACATGTTTGTGTATTACAAGCTGGGAGGAAATGGATTGGTACTGAGGTCCCTGAACCAAACCTGACATTAGAACCTCTGAGGAAAACAGTTAATAAACAGAGATGGGGAATGCAGGGAGATGAGGTGTCTGGGACCCAGAGGGCTGGGGACAGAGGTGTCATTTAAGGACACCAGGGGGTGGTTACACCAATTCTGAATTTGGTTAAAGAACTGGGAAAGCCCAAATGTGGGAGAAAATGCAGACAAGTATAACTGAACAACAATAAAATAATAAAAAAACCTCATCAATTCTCTACCCTGGCCGTGCAGAATGCCAGATATACCCGAAAGATTCAACTAGTCTGGCCTTTTCAAAGGTCTCCAGGGTGCTGCCCATGGACTGACAGCATGTGCTCAGATACAGGCAGGAAAGGGGGCGTGTTCTCGGTTCCCCACTTCTCCCCAGTCTGAGGACAGGACCCCCACCTCACTGATTAGGACAGGAAAAGTACACAGCAGTGGCCCAACCAGCCCAGAAGTTATCAGGAGCAGAGCACACAGCAGAGAACAAACATTAATGTTTAACTGAATAGTGATTATTTGTGACACGTGCTGGAGATTCAGCAGCGCTCTCCCACCTGGGGCTCTCCCACTCCTGGTCGTCCTTGTCTCTCTCTTCTTTGGTGTCTCCGGAATGTGGGTGTTTCTGCACAATTCTCATTCCACCGGCTTTCACTAGGAAAAAAAAATGTGGGAGCTGTGATCAGCGTGGAATTGGAACTACCAGAGGGCCCAGGGAACTAGCTCGAAAGTTCTGGGTTGCCCTGTGGCCAAAGTTAGTCCAGATGACCCGGCACCGACAAGGACTGATAGGTTAGTGTGGCTGCAGAAGAGTCAGTGTGATACGGCACTCAGCGCTCTTTTTCCTCCAGATGCACTTAGAAATTCCTCAGGGCTCTTGTTAGTTTTTGGTCTCACAGCATTTCGTAAAAGCAGCAGGGTAACCGGAGTACCAACCACGTGGGTGAAGAGGCTGCTTGCTTTAGGTTCTGTACATCTCCTCAGTGCAACGAGGTCCCACGGAATCCCTGCCTGGGATAGGCTCTCAAACAACGTTTTTTTTTTTAAAATCTGAATAGTCCTGCATTATTTTCTATTTTCCAATTAGCGTTGACATACACTATTATATTATCTTCAGGTGTATGACATAGTGATTCAATATTTCTATGCCTGACACAAAGTGATCACCATGATAAATCTAGTAACCGCCTGTCACTGTACAGTTATTGCACTATTGTTGCCTCTGCTCCCTATGCTATACTTTACAGCCCTGTGATTTATTTCATAACGGGAAATTTGTACTTCTTAATCCCTTTCCCCTTCTCTGCCCATCCCCCACCCCTCCCCTTTGGCAACCATCATTTTGTTCTCTGAGTTTGTTTGTTTTCATTTTGTTTGCTTTTGAGAGTCCACATGCACGTGAAATCATATGGTATTTATCTCCAGCGATGTCTCTGACGGGGTGACACAGTCACGGGTGACACAGAACAGTTGTGGTGCCAGTCACAGGGCTACTCAGGTGGCAGCTAAGATCCCAAGCTGTGTTGTGAAATTTGAGTCTTGGCAGATGTCCATTTAGTTTTTTTAAAATCGCCAGGCCATATAATTCACAGACAATACAATTCGCCCATTGAGAGTGTACAATTCAGTGGTTTCTGCGTGTACTTGGAGTTGTGCAACCACCACCACAGCCACCTGGAGGACATTTTCATCGCCCCGCACGGAATCCCCAAATCACGAATGGTCACTCCCTAATCCCAGCAACCGGTCATCTGGACTTGCCTGTTCTGGACTTTTGACATAAATGAAATCATAGAATATGTGGCCATGGTGACTGGCTCCTTTCACGTTGCATAATGCTTTCAAGGTTTATCCTTGCTGTGGCCTGTGTCAGTACCTCACTCCTTTTTACGGCCGAATAATATTCCATTGCATGGAGAGGCCATATTTAATTCATCCATTCATCTGTTGATGGACCTTTGGGTTATTTCTGTGTTTTGGTTGTTAAAAATAATGCAGCCATGGACAACTTGTGTACGGGTTTCTGTGTAGATAGGTGAACATAAACCTTCATTTTCTTGGGTACATACCTAGCAGTAGAATAGCTGGGTCACATAGTTACTCTCTATTTGCCGTTTTGAGGAAATCCGAAGTCACACACCGTTTTCTGTTCCAACCAGACTGGGGGCTCCAGTTCTTCACATGCTCACCAGCACTTGCTATTATCTACCTTTTAATCAGAGCCAACCTAGAGGGTCTGAAGTGGTATCTTATTGTAGTTTGACTTCTTTTTCCTTACTGGCTAATATATTGACTGTTTTGCAAGGAAAAAAGTGGACTCTGGGATCTATTAAGTGTGGGAAATGCTAGGGCGAACAAAATTAAAGGGGCTTCTTCAAGCCAGACTTTCTTACCCTTTAGGGTGTGTTAGGAAGCCTTATGAAATGCACAGAGTATGCTACCTTCCCTAAATAGACCACCAAACTTTTATCCCCCTCACATCCCAGTAATTCAGCCTATCACCCTTTAGGACTACAG
>PVKM010041968.1:0-12966 GCA_004027735.1 Carollia perspicillata | reverse complement strand
TACCCTGATTCTGCAGTTGCCCTTATAACCAAAAATAGACTTTTTTTTCTGCAAAGGACTTCACAAATTCTGCTTTGAATTTGACACTGGCAGTTCTGATGGAGAGATACATACCAAGTGTTCACAGTGCGTCTGATCTGGCTAATTTAGGCATTATGGATCTTAGTGATAAGAGGACAAACTGGTAAACTTCAGTAAATTGTCGTTAATTTTGAAAAAATTATTGAATGTAGAGGCAAATGGAGAATATGAAACGGCCAACCCTTTCTGTTAACTTCCAACACTGCCCATTCAAACCTAATGTTGGGTCAAAGTTGAGAAAATCGAAATGACCGGGGTAGCTTTTAGCTCAATTTGAAAAACATAATCTAAGGGTTTACCAAACCCCTTACAGCATGTTGCAAAGAAGACGGTTGCTGTCTTACCTAATGGGACCCTTCGTATAAATGGTTCACACGTGCACAGTGAAGGCGACGTCCTACAAAACGCAAATGTATCTAGTCCATCGCCTGCCTTGCAACTAATCTGAGCTGAAATCGTCGTGTTCTATGGGTCACAGATGTCCCCTATTCCTTGCAATACGACAAAACCCAGAAACGCGGAAAAGCATTATAATCAGCGTTAAATACGCTGTAGATCACCACAGTCGTTTGCTTAAATGCTAACAAAGATTATGCTAACTTTATTTTTTCTTGAGTAGATATTACTTGGTGTTCTTTTCTAATATGAACCATTAATCCAAATGACCAAATATTTGTGGTTTCTTTCTTTCTTTCTTTCTTTCTTTCTTTCTTTCTTTCTTTCTTTCTTTCTTTCTTTCTTTCTTTCTTTCTTTCCCTTCCTTCCTTCCTTCCTCCTTCCCTCCCTCCTTTCCTTCCTTCCCTCCTTCCTTCCTTTTTTTTCCCAGGACAGTGCATTTTGTGCTCAGTGAAACCCTTTGGCCTAAATAAACAGTAATCAAAGTTGCAGTCCTGCCATCCAGTATCGTGGATGTGAAAGAGATCGAGACTGGCGTGTGATACTATTGCTTTCTTCATCTCATAACCGTGAGGCAGTGCACTGACCACAGAGTACCTCTGTGTGCACAGGAGTGCCCCATCCAGGTGGCAGGCCCGGTGGCTCCCAGATGCCCCAGTTTCCAGGTGGGTGACAGCCTGTCGGTCCATCTTTCCTGCTCTGTGCTTGGATGGGCTCAGAGTTTGAGATAACACTCAAAGTTACATTCATATTTTTTCACCAGGGTTAAGTCAGATAAACTTGACTATTCAACTTCATGTCTGTCTAAGGTCTTGCTCCAATTTAGGGAAAAAGGAGCTTTTTATTTTTAGTGCTAATAATCTGTACAAGCCTTGCACTAAGAATCACATGGATATTTTTTCCTACAAGGAGTAGTGCAAATCTATCGGATGGTCCCCACATCATTTTTATCAGAGTAGAAAACACAATTTTGGATGTGATTTGAATATGATACATTTGGGAGAATGATCTCTCAGTGACCACTTAGTTCCATCTTTTACTTCTTTTTTTTGTTGTTGTTGTTTGCCTGGAATCCTGGACAAGGGCGGGTCATTTTCTTGCTGAAATGCTCCATGTCACGTTTTTTCCTTCCTTTAAAACTGCCGAAGCTTGTCTGTTGCTATTTGCTATTGCTCAACCCTTCTGGTCAGCAACGACTCCCGAGGGTGGACCAGAGCTTCCGAAAGTTCTGAAGGAGAAAATTTAATCAGCAAAGTAATCATTTCTGCTGGGATGGAAAAAAAGGAGGCCAGGGTGAATGACAAAACAGCTGTGGACCACCAAAAAAGTCAACTGGAATTGGACGGGGAGAGACCAGGAAAAAAAGAAAAAGAAAAATTGCTCCAAAGGCATAGATTTAAAGGGAAAATGAATCCGAAAAGATGTCTGAAGTGTTAGAATGCAGTGCCTAATAACTTTAAATAGTCCATTGAGTCTTCCGGAATTTTTTTTTGTTCTTCTTCAAGAATAATCTGCTTACATCGTTAAGACCCCAGCTAAGCTCGGTAACACAAATTACCAGATGTTGTAACCCCTAGTTTCTCCATCAAAAGACCAACCACCAAGCTCGTTGAAAGAGAGAGGTCATTGTCCCTCCCTAGCTATAAAACTATTTTTGCAACTCCTAACAAATGAAACGAGAATACCTTTCAGCTGTCCGAGGAACCTACAGCCCACCCCTTCCAAGTGTCCCTGGTTCGCTTTGTGATTTTCTAATAATGCACTCATGTGTAAGCTAATAACGTGAACAGAGGGAACATGAAGAGACCGAAGGGAAAAAGCAGAATGAATTAGGGCAATTGAGGTCGCTCTGTTTCATTTTTGCTGGGAGGATTTTAGGCCTCGTTTATACCTTATCGCTTATTCCACAATTTATGATAAAATGAGATGCGACTCCCTAGTTATTGTCCTGCTCTCGCCCATTGGACATGCATACATAGAATTCATTTCAGATTTAAACACTATCTTAATTATACACGGAATACAATGGACAACCTATCGGAATCTCTAAATTGCATTCTCACCAATAGTTTCATTTTTATCACATTTCTACTTATGACATATTGGGTATAATAATGTTCGGGGAATAGTCCTTTTTTTTAATGTGGTGCCTTAATTATGCCAAAGTATTTTCCATTCAACAGCTAATAGTTGCTTTTTTTTTTCTGACTTACAAGTTTGGGGAGTTTAACTGTATGTCATGCCTCGTAATATTTTTCATGAGGTTCTGCCCATTAATCAGGAAATCTTCATGTTTTAAAATCACCTATAAATGTGTTACACGGTGACAATATTTCATGTAACTTCCTATTTTCTTTAAAAATAGTGTGACTGTTGTTTGCACCTAGAAACACATGAAGAACCTCTTCCAACAAAAGCCACGCAGCAAATTGGAAAAATTGCAAGAAATATTCAAATTGTGTTGTAAATGAAGTGTACAGTTAATAAAATATCAAACGTAGTTTTTAAAGAAAACACATATGTATGTGAACCTAAAAAGTTTAGTCTTGTGTTTATATTAATTTGCCATGAACAGTGAAAATTACCAGAAAGAAAAGTTACGTACGTGACAAACCTATAGTTTTAGAATTAGTCTAGTTCTTACAAGGCTAATGTGACTTAAGGTAACAATATAAGTCCTGATCATCAGAATATGACATGATGTATTTTATTTAAAAATTGACTAATATTAGTATGACATTTTTAAATATACAGAATAGTCAAGTTTAGAAAACTGGTATTAGAAATTATAGACAACATATAATTTTGTAATCGAGCATGTATTTTAATTCATGGCATTTACTGAAGAGTTTCATAACTTGAAATGACTTAAAGGTAATTTTGTACATCAGCTAAATGACCGTTTCCGGGACGACAGGTACAAGCAAAATAACTAGCACTTTGATGCTGTTTATTTAATGTGCTACGTTGACCAGACGGCTTCATTTACTTACTAGATATTGCTCTATTTCTGTAGACTATTCAAAGTAAACGATACATGTCTATAAAGACACACGTAACTTGAGATTTCTGTTTTCTTCTTTGCCAAGTTCCCCACGCTGCTTGTAAAAAGTAGATCCGGCCAAATGGCCGTTTAGCATAGAGCCTGGTGCCCCTCAAGTTTGCACCTCTAAATCAAGCATCTGTCCCGCAAGGTCTTCGGGCCACCAGGCTGCCTGCTAATGTCACCTTACAAAGGAAAGTCGAGTCATTTCTCCCTCTGTCTCTCTCTTTTCCTTGTACATTAAGTAGGGGCTGGCTGAACACACTCACGCACACGCATGCACCCACGGATACAATTTTGAGGTATTTCCCCCCCATTCAAATGATTTGCTATCGCACTCACTCCATCTTTTATCTCTCAAATAGTTTCAACCCTGTTAATGCAGGCATGTACTTTTTTCTTATCTGCCTCTGGGCAGCATTTGTGATTCATAGCAGCCATCACCGTGATAATAAACTCATTCACAATACTAACAAACGGGGGGCTCCCAGTTATTTACGTGGCAAATTCACTGCAAGGCCGGGCTGTGGAACAGGGGAGAATCAAGATGGTGTTGATTGATAAATTGACAGGTTAATTTACAAGTGGATAATAGGAGTTAGACCCGGAGGGAGAGAGGGAGAGTCTGGAGTCTAGCTTGGCTACACTGCCATCTGTCTTAAGTCCCGGGATCTGCAGGGCGGCGGGCTGACGGGATCACAGACAAGCACATTCTTCATAACTTAAAGACAAAGACCACCATTGACTCCTGTCTGATGGGTTTCCAGCCTGTGATCTTCCCACAGCGGACCCTCAGGATGTCACAAAACAATGCCACGTCCCAGTGCAGCTCATCAGCCCCGCTTAGAAGGTGGTTTAGAACAAGTTATTTTGTCCGTTTCAAAACGAAACAAAACCAAATTGTTTTCCAGACGATAGTTCACCAATATTAATAGTCATTTGGTTGCCGATGGCCGAAACGTATTCTTTCCAGTTTCAAAAGCCTTTGTTCTAGGGTGTATATCATCACCACCCCTCAAAATATTATTTTTCTTAAAAAATATTCCTTGGTATTAAACGTGCCCGGTCTAGCTGTTTAGAAGGTAAGATGAAATTCTGTGAATCTCAAATTAAATATTCCCATCATCCCTTTCCTTCCAAGTTTTATTATTGTACAGTTCAAACATATTTGAAATTTAAAAAAATTAGTTTACAGAGTACTTGTGAAAAAATAAAGTATTCGCACATTTGTTTAGTTTTCTCTTGCAAGGAAACAGTTCATTTCACATGTCGGCCATTTATGTTGTGAATTTCTGGAGGAAAAGACTTCAACAGCCCCGGGTTTTATTTTTAATCTTATAGTTCCGGTGTAACGGAAACATTTCGTCGTAGGCCATCAGGACCGTGCCTGTTTATTGGGCCGGGGCCACTGTAGTTAGAAACCCAAGAGAGCAAGCAGGTAACTATTGCCACTGTGGTCTTTCAAAATGAGCTGGTTGGAGACTGTCAGCCTCCGTGGCTGGGTGTCCCGGACGTCAGGCATTTGGTCCCCACTTCCAGCACCTGTCATCTTGGGGCTGAAATGCTTGGGTCCCGATCAGAGAGCCCTTTCTGCTCCTGGTCTACGTGAACACCCTTCTCAGAGTCACAAGTTCACCGAACGCTTATATAATATTAAGCCTTGGGAGTTTTGAACAAATGCTGGTACTTTCACACATTCGAAAAGGGAATCCAAAAAGACACAATAGAACATGTCGGCCCGGTTCCTGTGACTCCTTTAAAAATGCCAATGCTAATATTATTTTTAAGCAGATTGCCTGCTGTTAATCAAGGTACTAAAATGAACTATTAAAACTATGCCTTGAGTTGAATAACATATGAAAGCCCATGGAAACTATCTGATCAAGAGTGAACGCCAGAAAAATAAAAACAAATAACTTTGCATGCATGGAATTTTATGGGTCACAAGGTTAAAAATCTCCCCTTAAAGGGTAAATATCCTTTGAAAAGAAAATGCATTTTTGTGTGAATAGGAAGCTGAATGGCTTTTATTGCTTTGTTTAAAAATAGACAATCATCTTTGCCAATTTTTTGACAAGTGGTATATTTTTTTAAAAAACTCTTAGGAGATCACAATATATTTAAGATGGCTAGTTTTTTTTTTTAATGTGGTGGCTGTTTTTATGAGAAAAGGATCTTTTATTCAAAAACGTGTTTAAGTAGTTTTTCAACTCTGTAACACATAGAGTAAATCGGATTTCTCTCTTCGGACTGAAGTAAATGTTTCGTTTTCTTAGATGATTTTCATTTTGCATTTTATATTATCTTTCCATTTAGACACTTAGTGGCCAGGAAAATGTTATGTAAACCAGAAAAATAATTGATAGGCAGTTTACAGAAATGTGTGTTTTTATATCGTGAGTCTGCAGGGAATTAAAATTCAGTCTAATATTAGTTTTCTCCTCGCTCTTCATTCCAGTGGTAAAACTACCCAAGTCCTAGAGCCATACTTTCTAGCGTGTGATATTTTGACCACTTATAATACATGTGAACCTCTGAAAAATTTACTCTCAGTTAGTACTTTGTAAAACCCACGATCGCAGTATGAAATCATCAGAGTCCTTTTAATCAGAAACAGGTTGACATAGGAGAGAATAACAATCCCAATACGAGGATGTGCAGACACTTACCGTTTTATATGTTTATAATTTGGGATTCTTTTCCCCTCTGCACAAACTAAGGGGAGGTTTTCTGCCTTTTTCTTTCGGCGGGGACTAACAGAAATTCTGGTGGGAGAAAAAAAAAAAACGCACCCAAACAACAAGAACAAAAAGATACCGGGTTTCATATCCCACCCAATTTCTGAGTGAAGCCAGTGACAAGTAGGCTTCGAAGTGAGACTATTTAGACACATTGATTTTTCTTGTCACTTTCTTCTTATTTCGTATGTCACATCAAGGCTTGGAAATTAGATGAATGTAAGAAGGGTCCACTGATCATCGTTCCTCAGGAGGAATTTTCAAAGCCAGCTAGCCGCGCTTAGAAAACTCGGCTGGCACCGAGCTCCCCTCTGCCGACGGGGAAGTTTGGGGGAGCCCGGTATTCCCACTCCACTCATATCTCTAAGATGCCTGGTGGTCAAGAAGGTCCCTAATTTAACTGAAGTCTGGTGAGTCTCCAAAGTAAAGCATTGAGGGGGAGGGGAGCCCAAATCATCTTTCCCCCTCTCACTTCAAAGTCCTTTGAAAGGAGCACGAGCCTCCAAGCCTGGTAAACACATTCTGTGAAGGAAGCCACGCTTGCAAACCGGTCTCTGCACTCGCACGCTGCCGAGAAAACACGTTGGCATCCAGTCTCTGCGGTTCGAAGGGTTTGTAATAATAAATGGGAATCAATGCTGGAGACTGAAGCGGGGATCAGTTCGGCTTCTTTAACCTCACAGAGTTTTTCCATGTTGTGTCTGTATGTCCCTGGGATTTTTCCCCCCACATCATAAAGCGCACTGTGTTTTAATGGGCAACCTAGATTCTGAGGGCGCCCTGAGCCTGAATTATATCTGATGGAAATTTAAAAAATGGCTTTCTTTTATGGAAGACACACAAGGTCATCGTGGTCCTTTCGGTTTGAAGAGGGAGATGATTATTATTTGTTTGGGGTGTATCCTACTTAAAAAGGGCTTTCAGAACAGGTATGAAAAACTTCAAAATAAATTCAGAAAAGCCCCATATAGCCGTCCAGGAAAACATCAAAGATTTTAAAAAGTGACCAAAATGGTAGACATAGAATAAGTAGAGTGGACAAATATCAACAAGTTTCAGATGGAAAATATTTAAGAAACATAGCTGGCAATATGTCGTCCACTACAGAAATATGTTCCCTTTCTCTGTCCTACAGAAATTGAAGTTCAAAACAGACTCACGAACTGAGGAAAGAAGCCTGATCGGATCTCTGAGGACGGGTATGGTACTTTGCTCTGAAGCAGACAGATTGAGGGCCTGGCCAGACCTTGCAAATTAAAAATACATATATTTTTTATATTGATTTTAGAGAGGAAGGGGGAGAGAGAGGAGGAAACATCAATTTGTTGTTCCCCTTATCTGTGCCTTCACTGGTTGAGTCTTGTATGTGCCTGGACCGGGGATCGAACCCGCAGCCTTGCGGCATTGGGGCGATGCTCTAACCAGCTGAGCTACCCAGCCAGGGCAGACCTTTCCAATTTAACCAGCAGGGTCTCAATGATGACACATATCACAGAGACTCGGGTAGGAAGCAAGGCTCATGGATGCCATCCTAGAGTGGCTGAGAGATTTCCTTTTCGGAGCATTTACAATTCCTCCCCTGCCTGTGGGTTGAGCCCATGCGGAGAAAGCACTTGCTAAGTTGTAATTTCCTATGATTTGAAATATGGCTCCTGTAGGCCACCCATGTAGGATCACTCAGAAAAAAACAAAACAAAACAAAACAAGGCCTATCTTTTCGTCTTGGCGGCTTACCCAGCCATTTTTTTAAACTCGGATGCCTCTTACTATATTTTCCTTGGAAAATGTGTCCGTGTTGTGGTGTAGACATTTTCAGACGGCGGTGTACTGGAGCATGGTAATTTGTTAATTGTTTATTACTGTGCTATTTTGAGCCTAAAAGAAATGCTTTACCTAGTCACGTTCTTTGAAATACTGAATTAAATTAATTAGTAGAGGAAAATGTTAACGTATCAGCGTAAGTGAACATTTTCAAAAGCAGAATTGAGGTCAGAATGCTATATCAGAGAACAAAACAAAAACAAAAACAAAAACAAAACCCCAGGAAACTTAGACTATCCTACAGTAAAAAAAAATCATATAAATGTCAAGTTTATATGATTTGAAATGTCCCGCCTGCTCCATGGTAAAGTCAGGGCAGGAAATGGTTCATGTTTCTTGAATTGATATATTTCTAGATCCAAGATAGGAATTTTCCAGCATATCAAATTTTTCTATTTGTGTGGCTGCTAGGAGACTCAGAACTAAATTTTGTGCCCCTTCGCCATAGATATATTTTTCTCAGACAGCTCCTGATAAATGATGCTGTGTACTTTGAGGGATTTTAATGTTTACATGGATAATATATTTTTTTCTACCTCCAAGTTTCTGGGGGAAGGAAGTGATGTGGTTGAAGAAATATTTGAATAAATGAACCTCAAAATATCCAGGAAACTATTCCAGGATATGTGTTGGGAAGCTGACAGTATTTTTAAGCCACTTTTTCTACGGACAGCCCATGGACCTATAAAATATAAATGTCACATTATGTTTTCTAATAAGAATAATAAAAATGAAAACACGTTGCCATGTTAGAGAGAACCCCCACAAACTTAAATATCTTTTCATAAATCTATAGCTAATAAATATAAATAACTAGAGATAAGTATGGGTTCAATCTCCATTCTGGCAAATTTGGGATCATAGTATGGGATTCTTTTATAGCCCATTTTCCCCATATAATAATGTTTTTTTGACTATTCTCCACATCATTGTATAGTCTCATAAAAGGATTCACATCCCTACTGGTCTCCTGTAAGTAAGAATTCACATCATGCTTCTACATGTTATAAACATAGAATGCCGCATGTTGACTACGAAAATATGTTGACTATGAAACTATGTTGACTGTGGAACATGCTTTCTTATGACAAAATCGTACCAACGATTTCAAACTTGGTGGACAACACTCGTCACCTGAAGTCACTGTCACGGTGACTTCACTGTCACAGCCTTCGGCTGTGGGGGCATCCGAGATGAGGGCTGTGCTTTCTTCTCAGCTGTCCTGCTCGTCCCGAAGACACCGGATCGCAGAGATGAGAAACCATGTGGCTGGGCTGTAGCCTCCCCCCACACCCCACTGCCCACCGCCGCCAGTTCTGAAGGCTCCCACCCCATGGTCCTCACGTCTCAGTCTGCAGAGAATGCGAGCTCCGGGCAAAGTAGCGGGGACCTGCCCACTCTCTCCTTCCACTCAAGACATTCACACACCTGAGCAGCCCACTCTGATGTCGCCGGGCAGGAGGACCCTTTGTTCGCTTCACTGTCGATCACCCTTAAGAGCTCTGGTCTCTTTGTACTGGTCTTCCTAATCTTTCTAGGAAGTTGCTTCTCATTCCCACTGGGTGCTTCCATGCTGTCTTGGCCCACTCAGATACCCAATGCCCCCCTTCTCCATGTCCTCTATGTAGGACAAATTCTTGTCCTACACTCTCCCTGCCTATTGCATCTCAAGATGCTCCCTGCCACAGAACCTGGGAAGCCTCAAAGCAGATGGGAGAAAGGGCTCACACCTCATCCAGGTACTTGGGCTCCTCACCACTGAGTTCTTCTGTAGAAACAACAGACCCCCAAAGACCCGCCTAAAGGGACAAAGATGCCAAGCATAGAAACTTCAGACAGATTAGAACCGGGGGCTCTAGCCAGAAAGCCGCTGTGAGAGAGATGGTTCAGGCGACACGCAGTATTATAACCACTGCTGAGACCTGAAGGGTGCGTGCTGGGAAGACAGGCTGGCTTCCCACACCAGCCAACTGAAAATGAATCACAATTGAATCTGTACATCGCTGAATGTCCCTGGGAACAACTGAGAATTGTGATTGAATTAAAATGAGATGATCCATGCCCAGTGTTTCTGAGACGCAGCTATCACCGTAGACTGTTTATGTCCTCCTGATACAGCCAGTGATGATGGCTTAGGACACCCGAACTAGGTATCACGGTGTTTTGGGAGGACATGGGTCGTGATTAGAAGTGTGTGGAGAACCCATTTTATTGTGACTTGTAAAGGCATCTTGATATTGGGAAGAGGGAAAGAGCCTCATAAAACCGAAAGAAAACATTTGAAATGATGCCTGAGTGCATTTCAGAGCAACAACAAAATCTCATGCAGTCTATTGAACACTTAGTCCCCAGCTTGGGCCTCTCCAAGAAACTTTACCACTTCCCCTCGATTTTTCCTTGGCCTCTTTCACTTCAGGCTAGCATCCTTCAACATCTCAGCGTGGTCTGGTGCCTTGAGCTCGCTCCCGTGGACCTGTCGCTGCGCGGATCTTCCTGACGAGGTGACACTGTCCTCAGAGAACAGGACTGTGTTGCATTGTCTATAATCATGAGACTACTGGAATGCCCACTTCTGTGCTTATGGCCAGAAGGGACTAGGATCTTCAGAACTTTGTCCTTAGACATCATCTAATTCAGAATAACACAGATTTATTTTTTTGTGAGTGGTGAAATCCAAGTGTTCCAATAGAATCTCACATTGAATCTTAATATAATTGCTGGTAAAGGAAGTCGATATGGGATTTTTCAAACCACACCTACTCAGACTCTCTCTTTTAAAAAAATATGTTTTTTGAGAGAAGAGAAGGAAGGAGATACAGAGGGAGAGAAACAACAAGCTAAGAAACACTGATTGACTGCCTCTCATAGGCGCCCCTCCTCGCGTCCCAAACCAGCATCCCAGGCTTGTGCCCCGACAGGGAATCAAACCGGAGACCTCGTGCTTTGCAGAACGGCACCCAATCAACTGAGCCACGGCAGTCAGGGCTAGATTCCCTATCGACTCATCTCTTACTTTACGGCAACCCTGCAGTCCCAGGAATAGGACTAACGAACCCACATGGTCCCACTGATCACAGTTTGAGAATGACGTATCTGACATAACTTTCTAATTGTTCTTGGGAAACTGAGAGTCAGAGACATGGGGCCCCAGAGCTCGGGTAAAACAGCAAATATTAGGTAAATCTGAGTCCAGAAGTCAGGTCTCCTGGCACTGCCCATTAGGTCTTTCCTTTGAACAGGGGCGGGGAAATGAGCCGAAATGGAAAAAATAGAAACTTGCACCCCAGGATACGATATGAAGGAAGGCTTCTGTTTCCCAGGTCCATGTAGACAGAAGAAGGTTTGGTGTCAGGGTTTTATTCATGCCTCCCTATTTCTCATCTTTTCTCCATTTTTCTCTATACTCTCACAGTTCGGGCCACGTAGTGGTTTTTAAAACCCATAAGCAGATAACTCTGCTGGATACTAAATACTGTTAGTTCATTCAGGACTCCGCTATTGATATTATTTTGATGATCAGTGCTAGCTTGCTAAGAATGTGTATCAAATGGAGGAGTTTACTTTTTAAGGCATTCCAAGAATGAGAATAGCATCAACTCCCAAAATATTGCCAGCATGGCCCGTAGGGTATCTCTGAATATCCTGACACAGAGAACCCAACAGGAAAAGATAAGCCCTTTTCAGAAATATCCCCAAATATTGAGTAACAGGGCTGATACACACAAGTTTGTCACAAAGTTCAATGTCATTACTCTTCAGGAAGAAACTGAAGCTAAGGAAGATCTCTGGCCTGTCTCATCGTGGCACTGTGTCTCTTGCAAAGTGGGTGATGGACGATGATAAATAGTGGAGCGAGGTGGGGCGCCAACTTCTGTCCCTGGCTGCCCCCTGATCTTGCTGCAGGGGACAAGAATGGGTGGGCCCTTGTTTGGTAGTTCCGTTCAAAGCTGGTTGTCATTTACTCGGGCTTCACGTGGGCAGGAAGAAACATGTCAGAGAGAGACGTGCAATGGAAATATGGCATCACAGACCATTGCACCAGAGCTGGCTTTGGGGCCATGGTTTTTAGGCTGCAAAGGGAGATTGAGGAGTAGAATAACCTGGAGAACAGTGGTCTGGCTATAATAGCATGTGGCTTCTGAAGCAGAAGGGGAGGCTTAGCAACTGTCTGTCATGGCAGAAAGTCATCTCTGATTGCTCTCAAGGCAGAGGCTTCGAGTTGAACAGAGGCAGAAAATCTCAAGCGAGAAATGCTACCCTGCGTCATGTGGAGCGGTGTTTGGCTGAGGAACCTGATATGGCTCAATCCACTCCAAGTGAAGGCTTTGTCAAATCCAGAAAACAAAAGTAAAAATGAGAACTGAGTCCTAGCAAGTTTGAAGGCAGCCCAACCACACAGACTCATAGGATGAGTCTTTTATTAAACTTTTTTTTTTTTCAAAGATGAATGGGGATGACTTGGTTTCCTCCTGGCT
The DNA here is from genome assembly GCA_004027735.1 of Carollia perspicillata. Classification (NCBI taxonomy): domain Eukaryota; kingdom Metazoa; phylum Chordata; class Mammalia; order Chiroptera; family Phyllostomidae; genus Carollia; species Carollia perspicillata. Next base: position 412 of record PVKM010041968.1, on the reverse strand, counting down.
CAACTTGATTCCCCAAGACCAGCTGGGAGTCAGCTCTTATCGGTGCATATTCAGCGTGGTGCCCACCCCAGAATCCTGTGATGCTCATATGGAACTCTAGACATGACCCGTAGGAGATGGGACAGAGACCTTCAATGGCCTTGACCTTGGCATAGTGTAGACATGAGTCCCAATTCTCTCTTCTGTCCCTTTAGACAGTTTTTTTTTTTTCCGGGGTGGGGGGTGTTTCTTTCTGTGGAAGGACTCCATGGAGAATAACTTGGAGCAGGTGGATGAGATGTGAGTCCTGTCTGGTAGCTGCTCTAATGAGTCCAAGATTCTATACAAGGGCATCATGAAAAGTAAGGAGGCCCTGGCTGGTGTGGCTCAGTGTGTTGAGTGCCGGCCTGCAAACCAAAGGGTCACCAGTTCG
>PVKM010041967.1:0-12979 GCA_004027735.1 Carollia perspicillata | reverse complement strand
ATCAGGCCTAAGAAAGAATACATAAAATCCTGTGAAATCTGCTTTGCTAAGAATACTCTCAATTTTCTGATAAGTGTCCGAGCAGAATATGAGTTTGTTTCCCAAAGTTTTGTAGCCCTTTAGCTAACTGACCCTGACTTAGAATAAGCCCTCATAGTTCTTTGAATGCTATCTATTGCTTGATCCTTACTACCTGACAATGAATGATGAGCTTTACCTGTATTCCTGTGCAAACTGGGCCCAATAAAAGCCCACTGAGGAAAAGGCTCTTGGTCCTTCTCCTTTGAAAGATCGACCACCTTTCCTCCCCAAGCAGATCATGTCTTGGAAGACTTATTTTCATCCGTGGCGGGGGGGGGGGGGGGTTGGGCCCAGTGGGCAGAGTCCCCCCCACCACACACAAATAATTACATGGGACAAGAGACTTCACCCAGGACTGTCCTGGGTAACCCAGGTCATATGGTCGCCCTGGATTTAATAATCCCACCTGAACTTTGAACCTACCAATGTAGTACAGCATGGTCCCCCAGGATTTACTCGGCAGAGAAAACATGCCAAATAAAATTCAAGCCTGGGCTCACTCATGCTAGAAATCACAGGGCCCTGACCCAGTTCAAAAGCAACTTTAGCTTTTTAGTTCACTCCCAGCTCTTGCACCCAAAAAAACAGCTTGCTCACAAGTTCAGTCATGAGGGGTGGGGGTAGCATCCATGAGAACAGAGCACCTTTCTGTCTATCTCAGCATAGGATCCCAAGCATCTAAAAGAGTGCCTGGTACCTAGTAGGCATTCAGTATTTGCTGAGGCCCACCTGAGGAACCCAGCAGCCACCTCCTGGATTTACCATGAATTGTAGTGTGGCTTGTAAACTCCTGGAAGTGACAGTCACATTCAGTTATTACAGGTCTTTCTTTGTGCAGAGAGTTATTACAAAAAATTTCTGGCAAGTGGCCACAGTGGTTTTTTCTTATTCACAGAAAGTACCATGTAGGTCAGCAGTGGGCAGGGAACACTGCCCAGAGAAACCATGGCGCCCTACACAAGCCATACCCACTACTAAGCAGAACATCTGGATTCTGCCTGCAAACAGCACAGGGTGCTCTCTACACAGTATGCTTGTACGTTCTCTCTTTTCTTCAGAAAGAAGTGCTGAGAAAACTGCTATGGAGTCACTAAGGCCATACATATTACCGACCTCACACCCCATGACCTCGGGAAAGGGAGAGGGAGAACCTGCTCAGAAATCACAAAATAGCTTCATTTAGAAGAAAATGAGTAGTTTCTTCAGTTACGTGGTAGGTATATGGCCATTTGTTTTTTTATTGATCTTCAAACTACATGTATTCACTTTGCATACTCTTTGACTATCATGGTATATTTAATAAAAATTGTGAAAGATGGTGATATTAAAATTATTATTCGAATAATAATTTTTCTAATTGGTTTTTGTCCAGGGCACAAGAGAATAACCAGATGGAGATTCCTGGCTAAAATGAAATAAGTGGTAACCAAGTTGTGATCAGATCAGGGAGAAATGGCTGCTTGGGGGTGACTGTGCAAGGAACCACCCAGAAATGCCAATGAAGAGCATTCTCCCAGGGAAGGGGTGGCATGGGGCATCCTGCATCGGCCTGAGCATCAGAACCCTCTTCCATGGGCCGTTAGTCCTGGCCACAGGACGTGACATATTGCAGTAACACCCCCGGACAGCAGATACAACATACAGCGACATTTCTAACCCAACAGACACCCCAGCTGGATATCTATGCTTCTACAGGATCCCTGCAAGCCTAAAGACTGACTCTGGAATGGCAAATGTTACTGTCCAGTGAGTGAAGAGCTCGGGCACCGCACATGGACAAGGGAACAGCAGTCGCCCTGCTACACTGGGAAGGGCCAGAGAGAACACACAAATGGACAACCAAAGAAAAGTGTGGGGGCAAATGGTACAAATCAGCAACTTACAAGAGACCTACCAAACTGAGCCATCAGAATAAATGGCTCTTGACATAAGACAAATTAATGCAAGAAGCGAATTAATCCATATGCTCAGTGAGATGTTTAAAACAATGGGTACGAGTGAGAAGTACAGCTGCAGCAGTGACTGCAAGCAGACACCTGTGAGACCCCGCCCGAGCCAAGGAAAGGAGGGTGTAGCCCTAGAATTGCACAGCCAGCCGCCTTATCACAAGAGGAAAGGAAAGGCATTTTCAGCAGCCGGTGACTCATAAAATACACCCTTCGTGTACTCTCCCCTGCATAAAACCAAAACATTCCCCTAACAAACAGAAATCTATGTCAGAATAGAGAACCCAAAAAGGAAAGAGCATACTACATGAGATACATACTTATTATACACTGTATATCACAAGAATTAGTGAGAGGCAAAGAAAACAGTAAAAAGTATATTAAATCTAAATAATTGCTGGTTATGAGATTATAAAGTTCAATGTAACTGTTAAGGGAAAATTGCTTAAAAGAGCAAAGGAATAATAACCATACAAATACTTACAGTCCAACAATTTCAACAACATATGGGAAACAGGAGGAAGGAAGGGAAAAGCAAATGAAATGCCCCATATTGTTCGCAAGAGGAGATGACAGACACTTCAACTCGATGCTATTAAGTAAATATAGGTGCACGTATGTATAGCAAATATTTAAGGGGAATGTGATTTATAATGGTACATCTGCATATATATTTACATATCATCTCCTTCCTGAGACCCCCCCCAATTAAGTGATTCAAAATAAATACAAAGTATAAACCCACAATTACAAAGAGAATAGCATGGGTCCATTAGCAAATGGGATCTTAATTTCTTTTCTGGAAGACAGTATGTGGATGGAGACATAGTAGAGGATGCCATGCTCCCCACCCCAAAGAAAGAAAATACAGAAGGGGATACCTCGAGGGGGCAGGCAACCTGACCTACTGAATTCTGACAGACTCAAGACAATCGCTTCCCGCCTGGTGGTGGCTAAGACTGATACATCAGGCTGGAATCACAGGCATGGACTGAACATCCCCGCCAAAACATTGTCCAATCTCTCTTGGGAGAAGCCAAAGCCACTAGTGTGAGAATTAATGCCCGAGAGCAGAATTCTCTACATTCTTGCAAAAAAAGGGAACCTTTTAAATCCCCTCAAAGTAAACTGTGTGTGTTAAAATCTCAGATACACAGCCTCGTAGTCAGCTTTTCTACTGCTTCACTATTAGATACGGCTAAGCTGAAAAAAATCACCAGTCATGTAAAAAAAATCTTATAGCAACCAAGAAAAATGTATAGAAGCAAAAAAAAAAAAAAAGAGATGTTCCCAGAGAAAAATAGGATAAATCAGAGAGTAAACAACTTAAAAAACATTTCACTCACAGGAAGATTCCAGAATTTATTCCACCCATAAAGCAAGAGTAAACTACTACTAAATAGAATGGAGAATAAGACAATGTTCTTAGAAGTAAAACAGCATGGCTACTAAAACAAAAAACTCAATAGATGGTAGAGACAAGAAGCATTGACCTGAATGTGGACCAAAGATTCAGGAAATTTAAGGAAAAGATATAAAATATACAGTGTGTATCCAGGAGATCTAAGTTCTCCAGAAGTTTAGAATAGAGAAGATGAAGGTAAAAGTTATCAAAGGAAAAAAAAATCTAATTCCCATGAATTGAAGGACAAACTAATAGGGTTCCATGGAGCACTTATAATAATAAAACAACCCTACCTTGGACACATTATTGTGAAATTTCAAAGCATTAAACATTAGAGGAAATTGCAAAAGCTCAAGAGACAAAAATAATATGAATGCAAAGAAATTAGGATCATGTAGGCATTGGACTTTTCATTAAAAAAAACCCCAAACACTAGATAATGGAATATTGCCTGCAAACTCCTCAGGGAAAATGAGGTTCACCTTAGAAGTCAATGACCAAACACACTATCAATGAAGTGTGAGGGCTGAACTAAGAGCCATTTTCAGACCTACAGGAAGTCAGAAAGATTATTTTCCATCTGCCTATCACAGGAAGCAACTATTTGAGGGTAAATGTATGAAATTAAAATGGAACAGAAGAAAATATAGTGCACACACACACAACCTGCTCCCCCCCACCGCCACGAAAAACTGCATTCCATGCAGAAAACCAGCGAAGCCCGGGTGGGAGAGCTGAGCGGCCCAGCAGAAGGCTGGGCTCTGGGAGGCAGTCTCCTCAGACAAAGGATTTGAAAAGAAACAAATGACATGATGGAGAGTTTACTTGTTAATGACAGTTTTAATTGTCTTCTAACAGCACTTAAAAGAAAGAGGGAGAAAGAGAAATGAGGAATTTCAGGAGGAAAATGTTTTTGAGGAAAAAATTTAGATCCATTATCACATAAACACCATTTATTGATTCTCGACTTTTAGAATCAAGACAGACAAAGAATGGAAGGATTAAGTACGGTCATAGAACAAAATATAAATGTCTTCCACTTTGACAATTTAAGTTAATACAAAAGATGTCAGAAATTAAGAGGCGAAAAAGAAGAACTACAGAAGCTAAAGGAAAGGCTACAGGTTGACTACTGAATTGAGGGAACAAGAGATAACATCTATCACTGATAGACAACACTATGTATATCTTGATGTTTTCAGGCTTAAAGTATTTATTCTTACATTCAAAACCACGTAGAGCTATAGTAAACCATTTCTGTTGAGAAAAATGAAGCATTTTAAAAACTACTGTAGTATGTAACATATATGTGCTTTACTTAGTACACTGTGGTGAACTTGAGTCTGTAATCCCAACACATTTCTGGAAACAGTCCTTATAAATAATCCTACTCCTTGGTTTACAAGGAACAAACAAATGACAATCACAATGACAATAACCTCCGCCTCCCAGGACAGTTTTCCTTCCAAGGCAAACCTCTAAAAGATCTCCATTCTTGTCTATTTATTGTTTGATTTCTGGATTCATGATCAAACTTTCAGGAGACTGGCACAGGCTGTAACTTTTTACTTTGTAAATTCCAATAGTAAAATACACAATTTATTTACTTTCACATTCATTTCGTACAAGGAAAGATATTTTAATGCCACAAAACAAATATCATCCCCTTAAAATACTACATTGAGCTTTATGACTAAAGCCCCTTGTCAGTTTGCTTTAGACTTGTAGGAGCCTTGCAATGAGTGAACAAGGTGCCAGAGACTGGCAGTCACTGTCCTAGTCCCTTGCAAGTCAGTTCTGTCCAATCTCTACTTCTTATAGCAACAAATACAGCTCAGAGCAAAACCGGGAAACAGAGGACACTTGATACCCATCCCAGCCTTCCTATCCTGAGCTCTCCTCCTTCAACTGCCCTCCCCACCTCTCGTTGTCCCAGAGAACTGGCATTTTCAAAGGGCTTATGTTGGAACCTAAAGATTTTGTATTTGTGTCTGGACCATGGGAACGCTCAGGATGAATGAAATGTGGTGTTTCCAGGGCAGGGAAGACAAAGGAACCTTGGGATCACAATTGAGGAAGGAAGAGAAAAGAGATCAGACCTGGAAAAGTGGTGCTGAGCACTGAGACTGAGGTGGAGTGGGGCACCAACGTGAAGAGGGCACTCCATGGTCAGAGGCTGTGATGACAGGAATTGGTTTGAAGGTCTGGAGCAAAATGAAGTGAGTCAAGTACTCGGCTCAACATCACCGCTGCTTGACTTACTATTTTGCAAAGGGATCTGAGGCAGCTTTAACAATGAATACAGCACAGTGGGATGAAATAAACTTTGTGAGGCAATCAGGGCCAAAGGAAAATAAAAGCAAAATGAGGATGAAGTCAGGGGTAAGGTAAACAGCCAAAGTGCGTGCTTGAGGTTTGGGGAAGTCACCAGAGGCAGTGACAAATGGGCTCCCAGCACCCCACTTCTCATACAAAAGACAGAAACACGGCCAATTACATGGTTCAACATCTGAAACAAAACACAACCAATAAACATTTATGAGACAAGGAACATCTGAACTAGATGTGTAATGTTTTTAACGACTATTAATTGCTTTTAGATATGATAATTGTATTGAGGTTATGTTGAGTAGATACATGTGGAAACAGTCAAATGATATGATATCTAGTCTCTGCTTCAAGTTACAGACGAAACGAGTTGACCATGGGTTAATGATTTTTGAAACTGAGTAATGAGTATGTAGAGCTTATTACATTATTTTCTCTACTTTTCTCTGTTTGACAATTTCCTAAAATGTTGGTCCCTGACTTCAATCTTAGACAGGTTTATTTATTAATAGGCCTTGGGTGAGGACCCTGAACCCCGTTTTTAACAAGCACCTCAGATTTCAGATTAATCTAATGCAGATGGTCTATAAATAAATAATGCTGTGTCAACCTGATCAAGTAAATACATTTATGTTGTGGTTCACAACGAAGACACTTTCCTAACCCTAAATCACTGTGTCTTGGGGGCCTAATAAAGATAATACTGGGAAATTTAGTTAAGACCATCGAGCCATGGGGAACTTGAGGACATCACGTAGCGCCCTGCAGGGAAGGTGGTGATGTGATTAGACAGCGGAATCAGGAGTGATCAGATCAGACAGCTCTGATAATGAGACATTTGGTGTTTCTGGGAACTGAACCCATGTGGAAACTCTGCATGAGGAGAAACCTCAGGGGGCTGATTCCCTCGTCAACAATCTCCTCCATGTGACCAGGAGGCCTCCGATTGAATACTTTATATTCTGTATTGTTTAAATTTAATACAATGAACATGTATATTTTACAAGTAAAAAAACCCCATAATAATAATTGTTGCATTAAAAAAAATCACAGCATCCTGGAGTTAGCCAGTGAAGGGGAACTTAGGCCCATAGACGCCAAAGGACATCTTTTGAATGGTGACCCTGAGGTATCTTGGATAAGGAGCATGTAATGGATTTTAGGCTAAAATTAGATGCTTAGGTGTTTAAAAGATTGAACTTAAATTGTCTGAGAAATACAATCTTGCAGAGACCTTCTCTTTAATTACACTGTAGACTGTAGCCCAACAGTTAGGAATACAAGTTCTAGAATCACACAATCAAGGTCGGCAGCCAACATCTGCTGTGCAGCCTAAGATCTCCATATTTTGTTTTCTCAAACTAACATTGGGATAAAAATAGCATTCACTTCTTGGGGTTGCAGAGGGTGCTTAGAAAGGTATTGGAGTTCAATAAATGCTAGTGTTCGTGTTTTGTTTTTTCATGAGGTGGCTCAGTATTCAGCCACTCCATACCCAGTCTTGTTCTTCCTGCTGCAGAGCGGTCACCTTGGTGAATAAATAGGGAGTCCTGCTGAAGCTTTATGGAGGGAGCTGGCAATGAGTGAATGCATGTCAGGTGCCATGTAGGTGTTTACTGAGCTGAATTACTGAGGGCAGCAGAAGGAGCCCTACTGAGCACCTGATATTTGCTAAGGACTCAACCAGAGGCACAAAGTAAATAGAACTAGACCCTGTCCTCAAAAATAGCCCCGTCAGCTTATTCACAATTCATGGAGTACTACAGAAACCCAGAAGTGGGTTCAGAGAGGGCTTCCCATAAAGGAGGGGTGAGCCAAGTTCTACTTATAGCCACTTCTCTTATACAAAAGGTCAAACTCAGGTCATTCGGCTGTGTGGTCAATAGACCACATCAGGAGAAAAGGAAGGCTAGGGCTTCTGCGTGTGCTCAGCCATGTTGCATAAGACACAACTTGCTCAACTATATTTGCAAGCCCCAGGGAAGAACTCACATGTACTAAGGGCTTGAAGATCAGCTTTGCCACCATTTATATTTTGTGACCTTGGTTAAGTCATTATCTCTCTAAGGTCTTCCTCCTCCGTCATTTGGGCTGGGACATTGCTCTCACATTCTGTGGTTCTTTCGAAACTGCCCAATGACCTTGTACTCACAGCAATGCCTATATCTAAGGCTAAAGCCATTATAATAATCCCTATTAATGACTCCAAGGCAATGGGTACTATCCGACTGGACACTATGCTTTAGGGCCACTCTTGCTTTTTATTCTTGTAGTGCACAGGAGGCTCTCTTAGCACTGGCTCATGGTACAAATTATAAGGATCAAGAAAGCATTAACTTGGGTCTGCAGGGGCCATACCATTATTAAGGTACTGAGCCAGGTAAACAGAGCACTCTGCTGCCTTAACTCTAAGAAGCCCCTGGACTGGCACAGTGAATCAGAACACAGAAATTGGCAAATGGCATCAGCTATATTTGGCTGTGATTGACATACAAGGAGGAGCATCTCTAACAGGACTGTGTCTCCAGCTCTCAGATCCCTTCCTCAGAAGGCTGCCCAGGTGATCTACCTGCATGAACTGAGCAACTCATCTAAAATTAGTGATGAGAGAACACTCTCTGTTACACCTTCTATTTGCGAAGTGCAGCCTCATCGGTGTGACCAGCTCCTCCTCACAGTGGCATCAGCCCCTCTGCTGTGACCAGATGCAGCAGGGTCTGCAGAGGCTACACAGTGGCTGCAGTTACAAACATTAAGACCTGGGTTTTAGCTCTTGTGTCTATAATCCCTGACTTCCCAATCCTCATGCACCTGAGCTCCTGCTGTGTGCATAAGAGAAAGGCTCAGGAATTATCATCTGGTTTGCTACTGGATTTCCACTGTCTTTGTACTCATTCTCTACAGAAATTATTTAATTGGAAAAATTCATTTAAAAAATATTTTACCACCCACTGCAGCTTCCCTGTGGGTGCTTGTAAAATCTACACTGTTTTCTCTGTCATGGGAATCTGGCCTGTGCAAAGTGGATGGAAACATTCAGAAGTACGAAGATTCTTGCCAAGTAATAGAAAATCTGATGCGCAGGCTTTCAGACAATGGGGACTTTCTGCCAGAAGAGAATACCATGAAACAAAACTCAAGAACACACAGGGACTGGACACAGGCCAAAAAGGCCAGCAACGCTCCTTGGTGTGTGTGCAGGAAACGGGAGCTGGGGGTGGGGGGTAGGGCGGGTGTTGGCCACTGGAGACCTGGTGTCCAGCTCCATGACCTCCTATGAGACTTAGGGTAGCCCACACCTCTCCCGAGCCATTTCTCGCCTCAGGGGAAAAATTCTGCCTTGCCTGGCTCGTTTGAAAATTAGGTGCACTTGCATACGTCTAAAGCCTGCCACGGTGCTTTCACTGAGCGGCTGGAAGCTCTTTTGAAGCCAGCATGCTGCGGCATTGACCCAATAACTCGTACCTCCCACAGGACTCCTTTCCAAACTCTGTCAGTCCGAGTCATTTCCTACGCCGATCTGGCTTTGCTTTGATCCAAATAGCGTTTAAATCTCTCATTTACCCTGTGGAACAAGATCAAAAGGTTGCTGACAACCACCTTTGTGAACGAGCATTTAGAAAAATCTCAAAGAAATGTGTGATGTAAGAGTAGGGCTGCTTCTTCCCATTCCTGGCTCCCACAAAGAGTGACTTTTCTCCAAATGCTTCTGGCCACTTTCCCCCACCTCTACTTCTCTGTTCAGAGAGTAAGCGGGTCGCTTGATTAGAAAGCTCGGGGTAGCCCTACTCTCCCTTCTGTCTGACATCTGGCTCCCTGCATGGGGCACAGTGCAGTATTGGGGAGTCTGTTATTGCTCTGGACCCTAGAAGTAGGCAGGCTTTCTCTCTTGGTTCTTTCTCAGGGACAGCTGGACCCCCTACACACAGGGCCTTGACCCTTAAACCCAGGGCCTGGCTGAGAGCAGTCCTGTGCAGGTGCACTTGGTTAGCTGTGCCTACACAGCTGTGGGCAGAGGACTCCCAGGCTTCTATTAACATGAAGGGAGTTACATGATGGGATTTTTTTTTTCATAGCATAGCAATTGGGTGAGAAACAGGATATATGAGGAAACAACCCAGAATCTGAGTAGAGACTTGTTTCTAAACACATGTGAGACATTCCTTAGAGTCTCCCAGTAATTCCTGTAAGAAATACACTGATACGCCCCAGTGGGCTGTTGGGGGAAATGGGCCAATGGATGCTGAGGTTCTAGGCATTTCAATTACTAGACTTCTATGATTCTAAAATAATTACCTCCTCTTTCAAATTAGAAAATTTAAAAATCCTACGCTCAAATAACTCAGCATTGGTATGTGATGCCTTTTATAAGAGAGTCAAAGACCCTCCAACACCTGATCAACCCCGAAACTATGTCTTACTATTTGGACACTGGACGCACACTAAGCCTTCTGGTAGGGAATGACGTGTTCGTTTTCCACGCAGCACTACAAAGCCACCCTCCTTCCCTCTCCACTCTGCTGTGGGCCTTGGAGGCAGAGCCATGTGGACCACATCGAGGGGCTCCCGTGCCTTTCACTTGCTGAGTTCAGCCAATAGGAGGCCTAAGTGGGATATTAGAGGGTGGGAAAAGAATAAAGTTACGGTATTTACTCCTCCAACTTTCTTCCAGCAACATCACCCATATTGTATACATCCCTCTACTGAAAGCCACGGCTCCTTTTCCGGGTTCTTTCAGGCCTCTGTGTGGCAATGGCTCCCTCCCTACTGTTACTAGCCCTGAAGTAATTTGCTGTCTTTTGCTGATTTCCCTGAATCCTGACCACGCCTGTGTAAAAAGTTCCTGTAATAAGTACTCCCCAAACTACCTAGTTTGACGGTGCTGCCAGTTTCCACTGGGACCCAGGTGGATTTGCTGTAATGAGTTGCCTTCTATTCTGGGCCCTACCTCTAGTCACCTGCATAACCTCAGGGAACCGGCACTCACGTCTGGGCCTGAGTTTCCTAACAGACAGAATGAAATGGGATGGAATGAAAGGGCCCTTCCAGATTGCATATTCTTGAGCGAGAGAAATTTTATATCCGAACTATCTTCTACAACTCAGTATGATGTCTGGTACACAGGGGCACTCACTGTTGGATGAATTATAAAATTCTAAGCTAGGTATCATCTCTACTTTTATATCCACTCAAAAAAATGTGTTTCAGGGAAAGGAACTGCCAAAGAGGCTGTATTTTCAAGTGTATATATAGAGAGTATTAGGATTACCTTTTCTACCTGATTAAAAAAAATGATACCGTATTTCATGCTTCTCTGAACGCTGAAGATGCCACAGAGGCAGGGCAGTGCAATGGAAGGCGTGGGCTCTGGAGACAGTCATTATTTACTGCATTACCTTCACAACACATTGAACTGAGCTGCCTTGATGAAGATATGATGTAATTGGGGGTAGAGTGACCTATTCAGAGGGTGCCAGAGGAACTAAGTTTTCAGGAGGCACCCTTATGGCCAGATGATATCTCCATGGTCATGTTTTACGGCCAACACTAACCCTACAAGTACCTCTATTGAGAAAGTTCCAAGCCATGAGGTTGTTTAAAGTCAGAAGAGAGTAGACTCCTAGCTCAAACCCTTCCATATTTTTTCCTCTTCTGTCCGGTGCAGACCTTGGTCCATAACTCATATCACAGACTCTTTTCCAACATATAACCTCTTACTAGCCTGGACTGCTGTACCCGAAACCCTAACATACCCCCAATTCATGGATCTTCCTGTGCTAAAAGACAGTCAGGCTTAGACTATTGGCAACTGATTAAAAGCATGGCTTCCTATATCTTTGCATTTACCTGTCAATTTTCTGCAAGCTCATGTTTGTAAGTCAATTTCCTTTCAGTAAATATTTAATGTTGCTGAAATGAGGATGGTTTCTTTTAATTCCCTAATTTTTATCATTAGTCATGCATAGAAATTGGCATTTATTTATCATCAGAATGATTAACAATAGCAGTATATGACCAAGGAATGCAGCAACTGTTCTAAAAAGCATTGATTATAAAGAAAAAGTACTTTAGATTTTAATACAAATTGCTCAACTTTAATGGAAAGAGACAAGGAATACTAATTTTTCTTAAGTAGTGTTCTCCTTAGTCCTACCCCTCCTTAAGTCACAGAAATTCTTTATGACAGGCAGTGGACAGCGCTACAACTATGAGCAGGCACTGACTTTTTTCCTAAGACATTTCTCTTTAAACAGGGTAGGTTTTTTCCCACTTTTTAAAAATTGGGGTAAAAATCTACATAACAAACTTTACCATTTTAACCATTTTTAGGTGTACAGTTCAGGGACATTAAGGTCATTTGCCTTGTTGTGCAACCATTCCCACCATCCACCTCTAGGGCATTCTTATCATCCCGTACCAAAATTCCACACTCACTAAACAATAACCACCACCCCTCGCCCCGGCTGCCTTCTCCCTCCTGGCCAGCCCTGTCCCTGGCAACCACTGCACTGCTTTCTGCCTTCATGATAAACCGGCTGTCATGAAAGGTGGTCACTAGATAGACTCTTCACCTCCCAAAAGCGCACGCACAGGAGGAACTGGAAATGACCCCAGCCAAAGAGCACAGGCAGGCTGTTACGTGAATGCTGAGTAAAGGAGCCTGTGGGCCACACCCCAAGGGCTCCTTTGGAGACTGAGGTGGGAAAAGGTGCTACAATAGGTGTCTTCCTAACACTCTCCAGACCTCCTGACCCTGGATGGAAATGCACTCTCCTGTCCTGAAGATGTGCAGACCTTCTCACTTTTCTGGGCACTTCTCAGCATCCTGTATCACTTAGGGGACCAACCAGCATTCCAATGAGACACTCTGTACAAGCTGGCTTTCAGATAGGAAGTGTTTCCCTAAAAACCAAGAATGGGAGCACTAAAGACAGGGGTAATGAAGACTCCAAACAGCAACAGTACCGAGGGCAGGGTTCTCCCAGTTAAAGAGGTACAAGACACAGAGGCTGATCACCGTGGTAGATCAGGCAGGGACCTACAGTGCAGAGATGAGCAGGCAGCCGAGGCAAGGAGAACAGGAGCAGCACAGAAGGAAAGAAAGAGCAAGGGCAGCAAGTATGGATTAAAGGGATGACAAAGGCAGTAGGTAGGCTCAGCTGCAAGAAGGCAAAGCTAAAGGAAGTGGCTCATTTCATGTGGGATATTTTTATCCACC
>PVKM010041966.1:0-12964 GCA_004027735.1 Carollia perspicillata | reverse complement strand
TCAGTTTTTAAATCTGTAATGATAAAGTTGTTTGTTATTTCCTGAAAGACCGTGGTATGGAAAAAATTAAGTTGTTAACTGCCGTGCATACCAATGAGGCTGGCTCACTCGACAACCAGTTATGTTTTATTGTACGGAGTCTGTCAACGTAGTTCATTCTACTTACTGAGGACCAAATAATCTGCTGATTATTCTTAATTACCTCCATGGGAAATGAAGAAAAACAGAGCATACATGGGGATCTCGCCAGCTCAAGGAGTTTGGAAAGAAAACAACGAGGACATTATCAGAGGCCTGGATTTGAATCCTGGTTGCATGACTTCAGGCAAGTCACACAATTTCTGGGGGCCTTTATTCCCTCATTTGTGAAATGGTGATGATGATATTAATCAGGGTAAGTTAAGCTGTGCTGCAATAACAAACAGCCCCCAAAACTCAGTGACTTACAACAACAAAGGTTTATTTCTTGCTCATATCACACGTCCATTACAAGTTAACTTCAGCTCTTGCCCCTGGGACCAGACTAAAGAAACAGCTTTTATCTGGAACATTGCTGGTATTAGGGCAGCAGGAAAAGAATGGCTAACGGTAGATCCATACAGGCTTGTTCTTAAAAATGACATGGCCCTGGCAGGGTTGTTCAGTTGGTGGGGGCATTTTCTCATACACCAAAAAGTGCAAGTTCAATTCCCACTGAGGACACATACCTAGGTTGTGGGTTAGATCCCCATTGGGGGTGCATACGGGAGACAACTAATCAATGTTTCTCTCTCACATCAATATTTCTCTCTCTCTCCATTCCTCTCTCTCTAAAATCAATGGAAATATATCCTTGTGTGAGGATTTTTTTTTAATGACATGTATCATTTCTGTTTACATCCCTTAGCTAACCTTGATGTCAATGTGATAGGGCAGGTATAATTTTCCCATAAGGACAGACAGAGAATATTTTGGACAATAATACAATCTACTGTATTATTGTGTCTACCTATGTGAAATGCTTAAAGTCATCCCTTTTTTTTTTTTTACAAAGGCATTTACCGTATTTTTAGGACTATAAGACTCACCTAGGTTTTAGAGGAGGAAAATAGGGAAAATATTTTGAAGCAAAAAATGTGGTAAAATATTTAATAACCTGTGACCCCACTCCACTGCCACCGCCCCCCACCCCAGCGAGCCAGGTAAGCTACATTCAGACTATAAAACACACCCCCCTTTCTTCCCAAATTTGGGGGAGTTCATCTTATGGTCTGAAAAATACGGCACTTTATACTTCTCATCAGTGTCACTGATGCGTTCATGTTTTTAAAGTAATTCCTTTTTTAAAAAAAAAATTTACTTATTTAGTTCTTTTGAGAGAGGGAAAGGAAAGGGAGGGAGAAAGTAAGGGAAAGAAACATCTATTTGTTGCCTCTCTTACGTGCTCCAACTGGGGACCCAACCTGCAACCCAGGCATGTGCCCTGACTGAGATTTGAACCAGCCACTCCTCAGTTCGCAGGCTGGCACTCAATCCACTAAGCCACACCAGCCAGGGCATAAAGTAATTCCTGATAAGGCCATGTAAATGCTATATAAGGACTGGTTTTAACACTTCCTTTTCCTCTTGAATTTTTTGCTAGTTTTCCTAAGGAGACTGGTTGTTCTCAGACTCTGATTTACAGAAACAGTCTCTATATCAGCTGCCCAATTCAGCAAGAGCTACCAGCCCACCAGAGAGGAACGCTAACTAAGGGGTTACTGGAACTTGAGCCCCAAAGCCCGATTTGGGGTTTAATTGACACATTCTAATGAAGAGCAATAAATAAAGCTGTGTTTTACTGAGCCATTCCCTGAAAGTCTCTCCCTGAAAGACAGGCGTCAAGGTGCTGGGCTATCTTTTCTCAGCTATTGCAGGACGACGGGGTGCTGCAGTGCTGTTCTTGTCTCATTGCAGACTGCGAGGGCTCCAGGTGCTTAGAGCACGGAGGGAGGGAGCCCAGGCTCTGGGCCAGCCCTGCTGTTTTCTTTTCATGCAAGAATCAGCTCTATCTGGGCCCAGACACTGACCAACAATTTTCCGTGGAGCAGCGTGGGGTCCCAGACTGCTGCTTCCCATTGGGCAGACACAGAAGGTCTTCCTGGTGTCTGATTTCAGGTTCCCAACTGGCAGGCAGAGTCTGGGACTGGAGGCTACCATGGAATCTTAGCGAGGGGGGATTTCTCACTGTCCATGAGCCATGAGGCCAGTGCAACCATGAGACTGGGGCCATTCTTGGTCTCAAAGACTCTTCTTGGCCCTTAGAGCATTTCAAAGCCCTTCCACCTAGAGGATGCAAGAGACCAAAACTATTGCAAGTAGAGAACTGAAGAGAAGCTGCGGAAGAGGGATAAAGGCACTGAAATTGCATTTCAGCTCTTATTAGGACAGCTTCAATCTAATTCTCTGTCTCCTAATGGCTTCAAAACCCTTCCAGCCGTGCCCAGTGTGGCTCAGTGGGTTGAACATCATCCTGCAAAGCGAAAGGTCACGGGTTTGATTCCCAGTACGGGCACGTGCCTGGGTTGCAGGTTCAGTCCCGGTGGGGATGCATACCAGAGGCAATCGATCAATGTTTCTCTCCCTCTCTTTCTTCCTCCCACCCCTCCCTCTAAAAATAAGTAAATAATTTTTTTAAAGTCTTCTAGCATGTGCCATATAGCTACCCTCTCCCTCATCTTATCACTTTTCTCCTTATCAGTTTAATTCAAAATGGCAGACATTTATAGGTTCTTTTCTGACTAGTAGAACAGGTATGGACCAAAGCATCTGGATCACACAGACAGGGTTTGACTCCTAGTCCTGCTGTTCACGAGTCCAAGTAAGTTCAATGGTGTCTGCACAACAGGGCCAAACGTGCTCAGGCTGCGGCAAAACTCAGGAGCAGGAGACATCAGTGCTGCAGGCGGGTGAAGAGGAAGCAGTATTTGAGCTGTGCTCATTTCCCCAAAGATTTATCCAAGCCCTTATGCCCATCTGGAAATCGGGTCTTTGCAGATGTGACCAAGTTAAGATCTGGAGACACACTGACTTAGGGCGGGATTCCCACCCCATGACTGGCGTCCTTATAAGAGAGAAATTTGACCACAGACACAGATGCAAGGACAACATCATGTGACAGCAGAGGCAGAGGTTGGAGTGATGTGTCCACAAGCCAAGGAATGCCAGAGAGGACCAGCAGCCACCAGAAGCTAAGGACGGGGAAGGAAGGACCCTCCGCTGGAGCCTTCAGAGGGGACATGGCCCTGCTGACACCCTCATCTCATAGGTACAGCCTCCAGCACTTGGAGAAAGGAAATTTCTGTCAGTGAAAGCCACCCAGCTTGTGGCCATTCATTATGACAGCCCTGGGAAACCAACAGAGATGGGCAGGACTTGAGATGGAGGAAAGCGCTATTTGTCCACAGAGTTGTATGAGTGACTGCAATAACTTTTGAAACCGTACAGTGTCCTTAGGGAATAACTGGTAATTTGATGTGGCTGGAGCCAAGGAGGTGGAGGAGAAGGAGCCAGTATGGGGGAGATGATGGAAATATAGGCTGAGGCCTCCAGCACCAGGCAAAGGAGTTTGGTCTTTATCTTATATGGCGGGGTGGGAAGTCATTAGCGTTTTCGACTGGAGTCTGAACTGTGCTTGAGATAAATTACTTCCATTAATCAGGGTTAAAGAATTGTCTTTGCAGTATAGCCTTGGGTTTCTTCTCGTTCTTGCTGGTTTGGGCCCCAGTGATGTTAAACGGTGCCGGGCTTAGTGCCACGGGGTGGATAGCTCAAAGGCAGGGACAGGGTGTAATTTGTCTTTGCATCTTGGTCCTGTAGAGTGGCAACATGTTGTGTTATTGAGGGCTTCAGCTGTGAGTGATAGAAACAATTTTGCTTAGGCAAACAGGGGCTTTATTGGCTCACAAAACTAAGGGATGGGGAGGAATGAGAGGGTGTATTGGTTTCCCAGGGCTGCTGTGATATTGTGATTTATAATAAGAAATATATATTTAGTCTTTGTCCCAGTTCCTGGCACAGAGCTCCTAAAACCCTTGGAATTTCCTGAGTGACGAGAGCCAGAAAAGGTGTCTTGTTACATTAATGAGGTGACTTTTGGAAAGCCCATAGGTTACTTCGAGGTGGGGGCTCGTTGCCAGGGAAACCAACTAGCGATGAGAAGGTTGGAACTTTCGGTCCCAACCCCCACCTCCCCACTTCCAGGGAGGCAAGAGGGGCTCGAGATTGAGTTCAATCACGTATTGCTAATGATTTAATCAATCCTGCCTGCGTAATGAAGCCTCCATAAAAACCCAAAGGGCTGGTTCGGAGAACTTCAGGACTGGTGAACGTGTGTAGGTGCTTGGGTGCGCGGCGTGCCTGAGAGGGCGTGGAAGCTCGGCGCCCTTTCCCAAGCCTTCCCCTGTGCACCTCTTCCGTCTGGCTGTTTCTGAGTTATATTCTTTTGCAGTAAACTGGTGACCTAGTAAGTAGAATGTTTCTCTGAGTTGCGTAAGCCACACTAGCAAATTAATCAAACCCAACGAGGGTGTCATTAGAACTTCTAATCTATAGGGGGTCAGTCAGAAGCTCAGGTGACAGCCTGGACGGGTCACTGGCTCTGAAGTGGGGGGAAGGGCAGTTTTGTGGGACTGAGCCCTTACCCTGTGGAATCAGAAGCTATCTCCAGGTAGACAGTGTCAGATTTGAGTTGAAGGGTAAGAATCAAGTTGAATCTTACAATTAATTAAGTTAATTAAGTAAGAATTAAGTTGAATTCCAGCTGGTGTGGGGGAATTGCTTATTGCGGGGAAAATCCCACACATCTGGTGTCAGAAGTGTTGCGAGGCCCTGGCTGGGTGGCTCAGTTGGTTGGAGAGTTGTCCCGATGCACCAAGGCTGCAGGTTCAATCCCCAGTGGGGGCACAGGAGGCAACCAACGAGTGCATGGATGGGAGGAGCAACGGGTTACAGGTCGATGTTCCTCTCTCTCTCTCTCTCTCTCTCTCTCTCTCTCTCGGCTGTAGGGGAGATTCTGTGCGATGCCTTCCTCAGCTTCCGGCGTTGCCAACAATCCTCGGCATTCCTTGGCTTGCCAAGGAGACACATCACTCCAATCTCCTCCCTTGTCACATGCCATTCTCCCCATGTGCCTGTTTCTACATCTCTCCTCTGCCTATGAGGACTGGTGTCTTTTTATAAAAGGATATCCGTATAACCTCATCTTAACTCAATTACATCTGCAAGACCCTATGTCCAAATAAAGACACATTCACAGGTACCAGGGGTCAGCTGGCTTCAGGTGTGGCTGGCTTCAGGGGTTCAAGCAATATCATCAGGTCTCTGTCTCTTTACTATTCAGACAGTCTCTTTGCCTGGTGGCTGCTGGCAGCTCAAAAATGTAAGTGCATGGTGATAGAACATGGGGTTTGGACAGGGAAGCGGCAGCAAAAACCAGTTGTGTTTCATGCCCCTGGGTGCTAAGAGGGATAGTGAGCCAGGAAATATGAGAGCAAGTTGTGATTGGTGAGGAAGAGCAAATCAGAAACAAATTGAAAGTAGTTTGGGTAAGGAGTAGGGACGGGGGAGGGCAGTACCAGAGGAGCGGAGCTATCATGGGTACTGGACACTCTGTTACCTGGTTGGGATGGTTCTTTTTAAAGGGTCAGTACAGAACAGTACCCAACACCAGGCTTGAGGCAAAGCAGTCTTTCTACGTAGAGTTTGGTATCTCCTTCCAGGATGGGCAGGGTGGAACCTGCTGTTTTCCCTATCCAACTTCCATCCCCCATTCCTTTAGTAACGATACCATCATTTTCCTTTACCTGGGGCCTCCTGATCAAGACAGTCCATCCCCTTGGCCACAGGGAAAGGCCTCCTGTATGTCTGGTGACTCCTAATTCCTACACTTCTCCTGGGAAAGAAAAGCGCTCTTTTCTGTGGGGTTGCTAAACTGGTAGGGGGTAAATGTGAGGCTGCTGGGGACCATCTGTGCTACCACCTGGGAGAGCCTGCCTCTGAAAGAAAACAGAATGGAAGCAGGCTGAGCTAAGAAACCGAGAGAACCTGAGGCCTGGCAACATGTTTCAAGCAAATGTGTCTGGTGGGGCTAGACTTAGGAAACTGAACCACAGTTTATAAAGATGCACGAGTGTGACGTTATTACTGCTGACCTGTGATAACAGAGAAGTGAGACTGGGCCCCGTTCATTCATTAATCCACCTGTTTGTCCAATCAATATTTGATAATGAGTTTAAAATAATAACATGTGAAGTCTGCCTTCAAAGGCTCTCGGGGCTATGAGGAATGATAAAGACATCTTTCCACATTATAACGTTTTCTAGAAAATGGTCAATTTTAAAATATATATATTTTTTATTGATTATGCTATTACAGTTGTCCTATTTCCCCCCTTCATTCCCCTCCACCCTGCACACCCCCTCTCACCCGCATTCCCCCCTTTAGTTCATGTCCATGTGTCATAAGTTCTTTAGCTTCTACATTTCCCATACTATTCTTGCCCTCCCCCTGTCTATTTTCTACCTACCATCTATGCTATGTATTCTCTGTACCTTCTCCCCACCCTCTCCTCCTCCCACTCCCCTATTGCTAATCCTCCCTGTGGTCTCCATTTCTGTGGTTCTGTTCCTGTTCTAGTTGTTTGCTTAGTTTGCTTTTGTTTTAGGTGTGGTTGTTAATAACTGTGAGTTTGCTGTCTTTTTACCCTTTATATTTTTATCTTCTTTTTCTTAGATAAGTCCCTTTAACATTTCATATAATAAGGGCTTGATGATGATGAACTCCTTGAACTTGACCTTATCTGAGAAGCACTTTATCTGCCCTTCCATTCTAAATGAAAGCTTTGCAGGATAGAGCAGTCTTGGATGTAGGTCCTTGCCTTTCATGACTTGGAATACTTCTTTCTAGCCCCTTCTTGCCAATAGGTCTCTTTTGAGAAATCAGCTGACAGTCTGATGGGATCTCCTTTGTAGATTACTGTCTCCTTATCTCTTGCTGCTTCTAGGATTCTCTCCTTCATTTTAATCTTGGCTAATGTCATTATGATGTGCCTTGGTGTGTTCCTCCTTGGGTCCAACTTTTTGGGGACTCTCTGAGCTTCCTGGACTTCCTGGAAGTCTATTTCCTTTGCCAGATTGGGGAAGTTCTCCTTTATTATTCGTTCAAATAACTTTTCCACTTGTTGCTCTTCCTCTTCTCCTTCTGGTACTCCTATAATTCAGATATTGGAATGTTTAAAGATGTCCTGGAGGTTCCTAAGCCTCTCCTCATTTTTTTGAATTCTTGTTTCTTCATTCTTTTCTATTTGGTTGTTTCTTTCTTCCTTCTGCTCCAAATTGTTGATTTGAGTCCCAGTTTTCTTCCCATCACTATTGGTTCCCTGTACATTTTCCTTTATTACAGTTAGCATAGCCTTCATTTTTTCATCTAATTTGCGACCCAAATCAACCAATTCTGTGAGCATCCTGATCACCAGTGCTTTAAACTATGCATCTAATAGGTTGACTATTTCTTGATTGCTTAGATGTGTTGGCTCTGGGGCTTCGATCTGTTCTTCCATTTGAGCCATTTTTTGTTTTGTTTTGGTCTGGTCACACCTGTTATGTAGTGAGGGACAGAGCCTTAGGTGTTCACTTGGGCAGAGCAACCCAGTCACTGGGTTGTGATGCTATATGTGGGAGTGGGGTCAAAGAGGGAACAATGGCACTAGCTCTGCTCTCTCTTGGATTTCAGTCCCCTCTGCTGCCTCCCACAAGCAAATTGGGCCCTTCTGGTGCTGGTTCCTGGGTGGGTGGGCTTGTGTACATTCTAGCACCCTCTGGGTCTCTCCAACAAACTCTCCTGTGAAGATGGGAGTCTCTCCCGGCACCTCAACACCCACAAATGTTTTCAATCAGTGCTTTTAGGCTTTATTTCCCAGCTCTGGGGCCCTGGGTTGCAGGGTCTGTCTCACTCCCTGTTTTCGCCTGATTTATCTGTGTGAGAATGTGTGACCACGGTCAGCCAGCCGCCTTGCATACCTCACTCAGTCTGCTCATTGCCACCCAGCTCCCAGAGTCTGCCAGCCACCACTTTTTCCTGCGGTGACCCCTCTCCCCCAGCCGTTGACTCCGCCCATCTTACCGGTCTGGATGAATGGTTGTCGGACTTCTGTACAGTTCAATTTTCTGTCAGTTCTGGGTGCTTTTTTGTTTCTAAATTTTTGTTGTCCTTAATTTTGGTTGTAGGAGGAGGCACAGTATATCTACCTATGCCTCCATCTTGGCTGGAAGTCCCAAAAATGGTCAATTTTTTTAAAGGCCCAGATAAAATGCTTTGCAGATTCAGAAGAGACAGGTTATCTCCACTAGGGAGAATAGCATTGTTGGATATCTGTGGAAGGCCGGTGGGACGTGGACACAAGTAGATGAGATGAAGATGTTCCAGGAGGAGAAGCTACGTGATCAAAATCATGGTGTGTCGAGGGGAGGAGCCAAAAGTTGAATTTGGCTGGAACATAAGAAATGTGAGGGAGGAATAGGAGAAATGTGAGGCTTGGAAAGTTAAGTTCAGAGACAGATCTTGGAAGGCCAGTGAGGCCAGGCTAGAAGATTATGCTCTATTTTGTTGACAATGACTTCATTTGTTTTTTTGTTTGTTTATTTGTTTGTAGAGAAAGGGGAAGGGAGGGAGAAAGAGAGAGAGAAACATCAGCGTGAGTCAGAAACATTGACTGGTTGTCTCTCATGTACGCCCCAACCAGGGACTGAACCTGAAACCTTTGCATGAGCCTTGATGGGGAATTAAACTGGCCACTTTTGCTTTGTGGAACAACTCGAAACCAACTGAGCCACACCAGTCAGGGTGATCTGATGCTTTTTAAAAGCAGGTACCCCACATAGTTTCTTCATGAGAACAGACTGAGTGGAGTAGAGCTTGGTTGGAATGTCAGAAAACTGAGTGTATGGGTCAGTTCTCCAGGCAAGAAGTTATAAGGTCCTGAGTGTGGCAATGTTCTGGCATTAAAAAATCAGCCCCCAAACTAAATGGCTTAAAAGGACAGCATTTTTGTTATATCTTACAACTGTGTAGCTCAGGAATTTGGGCTCAGCTACAGATGCGTAGATCGGCCCAGGACTCAGCTGAAAGATTCTTCTGTTCCAAACATCACCCACGTAGAGTTGCTCAGTGGTATTCAGCTGGCAGGCTGAGATATGAGGGTCTAAGATAGCGTCCTTCTTATGTCTGGCTCCTTGGCAGAAATGGCTGGAAGGCTGATGTCAGGGCCTATCCGGCAGCCCAGGACTCTAAGAGTTTCCGGAGACAAGAAGTAGAAACTGCCAACCTTTTAAATCCTCAGCCTGCAGGCTGACATCACATCACTTCTACTGTATTCTATTGGTTCAGGTAGTCACAGAACCAAGTTCAACTGCCACCCAAATTCAAGAGTGAGGTACATACATACCACATCTCAATGGAAGCATTGTTAAAAATCATGGCCACCTTTAATCCACCACAGGTAATAACAATGGGAATGAGAGATGACGGGTGGAAGATAAAACAGAGAGGTGCCCTGGCCAGGTGGCTTAGTTGGTTAGAAGATTGTCCCATACACCCAAGTAAGGAAAATAAAAGTTATAGGTTCAATTTCTGGTCAGGGCACATACTGAGGTTGCAGGTTCAATCCCCAGTTGGTGTGTGTACGGGAGGCAACCCATCAATGTTTCATTCTCTCTCTCCCTCCTTCCCTCCCTCCCCACCCTTCCTCTCTCTGTAAAATCAGTAAACATATCCTTGGGTGAGGATTTTTTAAAAAACATAGAGGGAGAATTCACAGGACTTGACAACTGTTTAGATTCATTCGTTCATAAAATATTTATTGAACATGTACCATGAGTCAGGCAGTGTTTAGACACTGAGCACACGGCAGTAAACAAAACAGATAAAAATCTCTGCCCCACGGAGCTCATAAGCTAGTGGATGGGAGAGTGAAAGACAGGCTAAGGTTTCTGGTGTGCGTACCTGACACAGAGCCGCAGAGCCGTTGTCAGAGGGAGGGAGCCCGGGAGGCCAATTTGAATTCAGGTTTGAGAACATAACCAAGTAACTAAGTGCTCAGCTCTCCTGGCACTTCAGCTGCGATCATAACCACAGTAACAGCCCTCCGACTACAAGCTGTTGAGGAAATCCAGGATTTCACGTCCAACCACAGGCGGTGCCTGCAGGATTACAAAGAGAAAGACAAGCACTTTAACAGCCTCATAGATTTCCTGCCTGCCTTAGGCAGGAAAAGCGTGGGGAAGCGTGCAAAAGCCCACAGTTCCCCGCCAGTCATTCTCCAGCAACCAGGAAGGCTCTGGTGTTGGGATTCACACTCTGTCACCCTCGGCTCACTTCCCGCATGAGTTTTTCCTGGAGGACCTCTCCATTGATCCCTATGTTAAAGCAACAGACATTTCTGGCTTTAGGAAACTATTCTTGGGCCTTTGGAAACTCAGATTGGTTTTATTTCGAGGTCGACAGACTCAATGCCCATAATACATTATTAAGATTTAATAAACTAAGCTAATTGAAGAGTAGTATGGATGACATGCGTGGGGAACATTGTTTATGGATGCACAGCAGGATGTACGGAAGGACACGGAACCAATCAGGACAGGTAAGGTATGTCCCAGTGGTAAACGACGGCATAAATTGCAGTGCACGCCACTATCAAGCTTTATTTGTCACGCACATTAGCGTATCATTGGCTGTTGTGGCTCTGTTGTCTTCACTCTGGGGTCCGATTTTCCGGAACATCACGACAGAGAGAAAAGAGAGCCCCGCACTGGCCCTTAAAGAGTCTCCTCGGAAGTCCCTCTAGTCATTTCTGCTTGTAGTTTTTTGGTCAAGTCACTCGGCTGAGCCTGAAAGCAGCTAGGCCAGAGAGGATTTGCCCTCCTCGGAGCGGCACAGCGACGCGTCTGCGCAGTAACGCGTTTTACCGCCAAGTCCGCAGCACCACCCCCGCGATTACTCTGGAGGCCGACGTGTGGGGCGGGCGCAGGGGTGAAGGAGATTTACCTCTCATTTCTGCACGTCTGTGTTATTTTAATGTTTTCCAAAATGCATGCACTTTTTTATCACTAAAAATACCTTTTAGATATTATTTATTTTAGCTTTTTACGATGGAAAATTCAAACGTAGGCAAAAGGAAGAAGAGTTGGATGACCTCCCCTCCGACCTGTCGCCCAGCTTCCAACAATTCTTAACTCATGGACAGTTTTGTTTCAGCAATGATTTTATCTGCTTCTCCCAGATTATTTTGATTAGGTCCCAAATCGGGTTATTTTGTCTTCAATATAACAGTATGTATCTCTAGATAGAGATTCCTTTTTAAAAAAACACACACACACACACACTATAATTATCACAACAAAAAATTAACAATAATTTCTTAATATGAACAAACATATAGTGTCCAAATTTCCCAATTATCATATATCTGTATGTCTATATTTATATAGAGATATATATGCTTAGCAGTTTGTTTAAAGTTCCTGATAAGGTTCGTGCATTATGTTGTCTAATAAGTATTTTGTCTCTTCATCCTGATCGACAGGTCTCTCTCTCATTTCTCGTTCTCCCTTCCTTTTAATTTCCTTGCAGTTTATTGTTGAAGAAAGCAGGTTGTTTGTCCTATAAAATTTCTCACAGTATGAATTTTTTAGATTGCTTTTTTTTTCATGTCCTGAACAATGTATTTTGGAAACAAGGAGAAAATACCAAGGCATCTTAAACATGCCTTTTAGATATCACAACTACTATTTCGTGAAAAGAGGAATACACGGTCACATATTCACAATCACATACCCACCACAGGGACAAAGTCACAGGTCACACCCGCACAGTGTTGACACTGTCAATCATTAACAGTCATACTATGGGGACTCACCACCACACCAAAGCTCCTCGCCTCCGCACACACAGTATCACACAGAGTCAAAAATCACCAACACATCATTGGGGCGCACGGTCACGAACGACTCTACAATCACCCCTTCTCTGGCCGTTCCGCCCGAACAGACTTCCCTGCCGTCCTCACCTCTGAGACTGCTTTCTTACCGTGGTAGTTACTTAGCATGCACTCTGCACTCTGTTTCTCTGGTGAACTGGTAGTGAGGTCCAGGGGCTGGACCAGACTCAGGTTTGATGATGATGATGATGATGATGATGATGATGATGATGATGATGATTGTTGACCAGAATAGCTCAGAAGTTGGATTATATCCTTCCACCAGGAGATACTCATCAGGTTGGTTTTTTCTCTTTGTGATCTTAGCATCTATTGATGATTATTGTCTATATCCAGTATTTTAGGGGTTGTAAAACGATGACACCCCAATTCTACCATTCTTTTGTCATCTATTAACTTCTATATCCTTCTAGAAGAGCAATCCTTCTATAAAGGGAAAACTCCTCCCTTAACAATTATTTGGTTATTGTGAGGTACAGTAGGTATAGAAAAGGCAAGATAAATACTTGATTTATTTTTAACCTCTATTTACTTGTTTTCAAAATGAGATCTCTCCCTTGCCCTCTTCAAAGTTAACTAGTAAGTTCATTTTTTGGTTTTAATCATTACGAACTGTTTTAATCATTGCACGTATTTAACATGTTTCAATTCATTGCCATTATTATCATTGTGAAACATTGTGCCTCCCATCTTGGTAACAGGGAGCCTCTTCAAGTTAGTTCCTGAGTCCTTTTGTCACAGTTTAGTGGTTTCTGATATTTTGTTTCCTTGCTTTCTGTTTTGACAACATGTTCCAAGCTCATCTTGTATATTTCTTGCCTGAGACCAGGACTGGGCAGTTTCTCCAAGGAATCCAGGTAGGAATCCAGGTTCATTCCTCCAAGGAATCCAGGTAGGAATCCAGGTTCATTCGTGGGAAAGAGTGTTTGTAGATGATGTTTTTTTCTTATTTTT
>PVKM010041965.1:0-12957 GCA_004027735.1 Carollia perspicillata | reverse complement strand
GGCTCAGGGATTTAAACCCTGACACGGCAGCCATTAGGGGGGAACCATGTGGTCTTAGTGAGAGTGCAGACCCCTTTGCAGCTTTGGTGAAGAGGGGACCATGAGGTTTTGCCAGAGTGCACACCCCCGCAGCTCTGGTGGAGGAAAGAAGAGACTTTGCCTGGAAAAATGGGTACAAAGAACTCTTGCCAGTAGACCATGGGAAGGTGCCACATGCCTTTGGATTAATTGGATATCCTGCCTGGATGGTGACACGGCTGGTGAATGCAAGCAGCCTGGAAACACGGACTTGTGCTCTTTCCCTAAGTTACGGTACCCCGAATTAGGGCAGGGGGAGACAGGAGCTTCTGAGTGCATCTGTGGGTATCTTAAAGGACTTTGATATTTTAATGAAGAAGTTAGGTCACTACTTTAAGTCTGTATAGCCTTAAATAAACATTTCCTTTCAAATTTCACAAATCTCTGGCATTGAGAGATATCTTTGCAATTGGCGGTGGAAACACGAGCCCAGCAGGTGGTCTGGACGGTATTAGTATACCATCCTCCGGAGTCCAGGCTCCTGTGTGTATGAGACTGTTCTGTAACAGGCCAACTCTAATCTGGAATCATAAGGAAGGGAATTCCGGGAAATGTCATGACTATTTAACCAACTTGTCCTTTAACAAAAATTACATATGACCATTCTGAAGGTTAAACAAGTTGGGCTGTGTTAACTGTGCCTAGTACAGTGCCTGAGACATAGTGGCTCTTTCAAAATACTAGTTGCTTTCAAAACCTGGGCTCAAACCTACAGGTCCCAAAGATGATAAATCCAGAGCTTGTGATTCAAAATCCTATGTCTTCCCAGTCTAACTCTACTTTCTATCCATTTGTCAGATACCAAAATCTATTACTTTCTCTGAGGCCATTCCTGATTTCAAACATGATGGAGGTACATCTAATGCAAGGGTTCAGTGCTAATGCCAAAAAGTAAGCAGAAAGTAATATCAGGTTGAAAGCACCCTTGGTTGCTGTTGATTCCATTTAGTACTGGGAGAAATGTTGGCTGAACTTTAGAATCAATGATGTACAAATCATAGATATTTTTAAATTCTGGGATTATACCTCGTGCCACCTGACATTCACTCTGGGACTGAGAAAACAGCAGAATGAACTTACTTGGCTCACACTCACTCTAGGACACAAGTGCATTTATTAACTGGTACAGAAAGTGGAATTGCCTATAGTTTTAAATTGTTTTCCCTTTTAATATATTACATGCATATATACCAAAATTTAGGTAAGTTAGATATGCATGTCAAGTATTGTTATAAAATAAAGTCATTAACAATATAAAGTGTATTGTTTATTTTGCCTCTTACCTCAACAAAATGGTCAGTGCCTCAATTAAGATTGTTTAGCTATATAAGAACAAGCAATGTAACAATAGCTTAAGGCAGTATCCAGAGGGGAGAGGGGAGGGAATTTCAGGGAAAAAGGGAGGGGATTATAGGAATAAGTATAAAGGACACATGGACAAAAACTAAGGGGGGTGGAAAGGGGAGGGAGGTGGGGAGCACTGGGGGGGTGGTCTGGGATGGGAGTAAAAGACAGAAAACTGTACTGAAAAACAATTAAAATAAAGAAAAATACTTCAAAAAAAAGAAGTCTAGGTTTAGTGCTGGTGTGTTGTTTCAAATATTGGGAACAGAGATTCTCTCTATCTTTATGCTCTGCCACATATTAACTACATTTATAACATTACTTCAAACTCCAATATAGCTGTTGCAGCTCCAGTCATCATATCGGCATTCCAGCCAGCAAAAACAAAGGAAAAAAGAGACCAAAAGTAAAAAATAAGCTAGCAGTATAATCCTCTTTCTAATAAGAATTCTTTGAAGATGTTCATGGCATATCTGTTGATATTTCAATGGTCAGTGGTTAGATCATTCTCTGATCATGTCATCATATCCTAGTTTTCAGAAAAAACTTCATGATGTGGAAGACAAACCCCAAATAACTGATTGTTTAAATATTTAATCTAACCAAGACCTCTGGCTACATTGATATCTAATCACCTTCCATGACCAGATGATATTTAGTTCAGTCTAAAAATATACTAGATTAAAGGTGACTACAGCAAAAACATCAAGTAGGGCTAAAGGGCTTGTCTGTTTAATAGTATAATAACTATATTTATATTATAATTATAATAGTATAACAATTTTCTTAAGTTTTTTTGTTGTTGGTATTCAAGTACAGTTGTCTCCATTTTCACCCATCCCTCCACCCTTCACCCCACCCATCCCCACCTCCCACCCATGAACCTACCCCCTTTGGTTTTGCCCATATGTCCTTTATACATATTCTTTGATGACCTTCCCTATTTCCCCCCTTATCACTCTACCCCTTCCCCTCTGGTTACTGTCAATTTATTCTTAATTTCAGTGCCTCTGGTTATATTTTGCTTGCTTGTTTGTTTTGTTGATTAGGTTCCACTTATAGGTAAGATTATGGCATTTGTCTTTCATCACCTGGCTTACTTCACTTTTCATGATGCTCTCCAGTTCTATCCATGCTATTACAAAGGGTGGGAGCTCCTTCTTTCTTTCTGCTGCATAGTATTCCATTGTGTAAAGTACCATAGTTTTTTTATCCACTCATTTGCAAGTAGGCATTTAGGTTGCTTCCAGCTCTTGGCTATTGTAAATTATGCTGCTATGAACATTGGGGTGCATAAGTTCTTTTGAATTTGTGTTTCAGGGTTCTTGGGCTATAATCCCAGCAGTGGTATTGCTTGGTCAAAAGGCAGTTCCAATTTTAGTCTTCTGAGGAGATTCCATACTGTTTTCCATAATGACTGCACCAGTCTGCACTCCCACCAACAGTGCACTAGGGTTCCCTTTTCTCCATGTCCTCTCCAGCAGTTGTTTGTTGATTTGTTTATTATGATGGTCATTCTCACTGGTGAAGAGAAGTGGTATCTTATTGTGATTTTAATTTGCATCTCTCTGATAGCTAGTGCTGCTGAGCATCCTTTTATATGTCTCTGGGCCTTCTCTATGCCCTCCTTGGAGAAGTGTCTTTTCAAGTCCTTTGTCCATTTTTAATTGGATTGTTTGTGTTCCTGGAGTGGAGTCATGTGAGTTCTTTATGTATTTTAGAGGTCAAACCCTTGTCTGAGTATCATTGGCAAATATATTTTCCCATACAGTTTGTTCCCTTTTCATTTTACTGCTGTTTTCTTTAGCTGTGGAGAAGCTTTTTATTTTGGTGAGGTCCCATTTTTTTATTCTTTCCTTTATGACCCTTAGTATAGGGGACATATTGGGAAAATATTACTGTATAAAATATCTGAGATTTTCCTGCCTATGTTCTCTTCTAGGATTGTATACATAGAAAATCCTCAGACTCTACCAAAAAAACTAATTGACCAGTAAGTGAATTTGGCAAAACATCAGTACACAAAGTCAATGTTCAGAAATCAAAGGCATTTTTGTACATCAACAATGAAATATCTGAAACAAACCAGGAAAATAATCCCATTTGCTATAGCAAAAAGAAAAATAATGTATGTAGAAATAAACCTAACCAAGGAGGTAAAAGTCCTATATTCAGAAAATTATACAACATTGAAGAAAGAAATGAAGGAAGACACAAACATGGTATATGAAAACATATACCATGTTCATGGATTGGAAGAATTAACATCATCACGATGGCCATACTACCCAAAGCAATTTATGGATTCAACTCAATTCCTATTAAATACCAGTGACATATTTCACAGATATAGAACAAACATTTCAAAATGTATATGGAACCATAAATAATGCCAAAGAGCCACAGCAATTTTGAGAAAGAAGAACAAAGTAGGAGGGACTACAATACCTGATGTAAAACTATATTACAAGGCCATGTTAATCAAAACAGTCTGGAACTGGCATAAGAACAGACACATACATCAAACAGAACAGAGATCCCAGAAATAAACCCAAGTCTCTATGGCCAATTAATATTCAACAAAAGGGGAAGAAGCACAAAATGGAACAAAAGTAGCCTCTTCAACAAATGGTGTTGGGAGATCTGGAGAGCTACATGACAAAAAATGAAACTCAATCACCAACTTACACCATGCACAAAAATAAATTCAGTGTGGATAAAAGACTTAAATATAAAATATAATGATTTTTACTAAGGGTTTACTCTACCTTTTACTTTTTTAATTCTCACAGTTCTATAATATTTCACAAAAGAACAGATAGAGGCTCTCTATAAGTTTAAAATCTTGCTCCAAGCGATACAGCTAGCAAGTATCAATCCACACCTTGAACTCTGACCTATCTAATCCCATTGCACCCATCTTTATTTTCCTTGTCTCCTCCCACACTATTTAGTAAACCTCCAGCACTGCAAAGTGCTTAGCATTAAGGAGAGTCATGAGGCAAGTTTTAAGGTGTTAGGACTGTGTTAGCAACTTGGCCAGCTATATTAGTCAAGATGTGCTCTTCTCTGGAGTGCACCTCCAATGTTCAAGCTGAATGCTAATTCTATTTTTAAGATGATCTCATAGACCAACATTGCTGTTCCAGCTCCAGCCAATGCAATAGCTCTCAGGTAATGCATGCGATATCACCCTCTTCCTTCCTCACCTGACCAGGTGTGTGTGTTAGTAAGATAAGTAACCCCATATACTTGACTGGAGCTGCCAAGCAAATTGCCACTTACATCCTGGTTCTCAGTATTCATCTCAGTATGCCTCGGAACTGGAATAATTGAAATCCTTCTCCTTCAAAGTCATTCAAACCCAGTCAATGAGTTGGTCCAAAACTCTAAAACATTACATGCTCACTGACATATCATTTGAAGACATTCTTGTAATTACATAATTTCTAATGCTGTTGCATATTTATTGTTTGTATACTGCATTTTGGTGAGCTGATGAAATTTTGTTCCGATTGTGAAAGCGTGGCCTCTTATTTTGCCTATGGAGTCAAAGGACCAATGATCTGGTCTGAGGTAGGACAAGAAAGAAGGGCTGTAGTATTTATTTTCCATTCTCTGTAAACTCATTATCAAAAAAAATTTACAACATCATTAAAATAGACCCTCCACAAAAAACACAGGAAATCTTAAAGACAAACTACCAGTTTTATAAAAGTAATTGTTAAACATATTTTATTTTATTTTGTTTATAAGTAAAGAAATATCTAACAAGCCAAATTTTTAAGAGGAGCTGTTAGCTAAAAGCAGTTTGCATATTAACTCCAAAGTCTGTGATTTGTGCCTCGAACCTACTTTTGCTTTAAAATATCTGCCAAGTGTGAATGATGGCCACACCACACATTTGTTTTATTTCTTTTCTACTGACAAGAACAAACCATGGCAGAGATGGAATAGTTTTGACTCTGCTTCTTAGTGATTTTTCTCCATGACATTTCACTGAACTGCACCAGTTAGTAGTTATGCAGCTTTATTTGAGTATGGGCTATATATTCAAGTTATTTAATTTGTGCCATTTTAATGAAGTTTCCATGGTTTTGTTGTTATATGATCATTTTATTAGTGGTCATTAAAATTAATATAACAATAAAAAGTATTTTTATATTCTATAACTCACCTACTTTTTAATGGAAGGTGCCTCCTGCTAACTCCACAAACAGAGAACTCTTGAGTTCTTTCATGGATTTGGATATCCATGTTTGGAAGAGGAAATTCCAGGGAGTCTTGATTTCCACATTGGAGTTAATACCATGCTTTCAAGAGCTGCTGATGGGTACCAGAAGTCCGGCAGAGAAGGCAATTAAGAGGTAGGAACTTTCAGGTATCTTGAAGATGATTAGGATTCCCTGCCCTCCCAACCCCAAGACATCCATTTAGGGTTTGCAACAATTTTCTTCAGGTCTAAACATCTGAAAGAGTCTGTGCTGATTTTTAGGCAACTTATTCATGTATGAGATCTGTCCAGAAAACATCCAACCATTGTTAATATAACTAGAATGGTTTGTGAAACATTGATGCAATCTGGCAGCCAAGCAGAGTGGACTGGAATGCACATGCATGAACAATGATGACTTCACTGTATTAGTCAGTAGGGGCAGTAGATGCTGTTGAGTGAGCATGTGCACTGTATGGCCATCACATTCAAAATGACTGAACAAGTAGAGCGACAAATCTGCAGCAAATTTTGCATTAAGGTTGAACACTCCACTGTGGAAACTATTTGAATAATTCATAAAGCCACAACTATGGGCAACTGGTTGGTTGGCAGCTTCATTACAATGTTCCTACTCATGCATCATGTCTCATGCAGAGGTTCTTGGTGTAACATCAAATCACCCAAGTGACTCAGCCCTCCTACATCCTAGATCTAGAGACCTGAAATTTCTGTCTTTTCCCAAAACTAAAACTGCCTTTGAAAAGGAAGAGATTTCAGGCCATCAATGAGATTCAGGAAAATATGATGGGGCAGCTGATGGTGATTGAGAGAACTCTGTGAGGTCCCAAGGTGCCTATTTTGAAGGGGACTGAGGTGTCATTGCCCTATGTATAATATTTCTTGTATCTTGTATCTTCTTCAATAAATGTCTTTTTTTTCATAGTACATGGCTGGGTACTTTCTGAACAGATCTTGTATGTATTTTATACAAGACCTTGTATGTATTTTATTAAGATATGCTTACTTATTTAAAATCCAAGATAACCTAGTGAAATAGATAGCTCATGTATTATTTGGGTTGGGGGCAAATGAGTTCCAAAGTTTACACAAGTTGTCCCGCAATATTCTGATAAGGCAGGAAAACTGTATCCTGAGATCCTTTAATATTCTTGTCAACAAACAGAGACTTTTCCAAAATTAGAGAATTAAAACCAAAAGGCTCAAAAGAAGATGCTTTTCAAGTGTTCAAATTTCAAGTGATGGTAGTTGCAATTGTGTATCCTTTGTTTTTTAAGAGCTTGATCACAAAACTAGAAAGACACTTCCTGCTTCTCTTTGGTAGTCTTATCCGACTAATTTTCTTTTCATTATTGCAATTTGTTCCAGGTTCCTTTTCCAACCTCATGCCAGTTCATTCTAATCCAAGTAGAAGTTTTCAGAAATTACTACAATGTTCTCATAAAGATTAAATATTACATTTTAAACTTAGGATCTTTAGTATCAGGGCTGAAAAGCTCAAAACTGCCAGATAGATAAACTTGGATCATTGATTATGCATTTGATATTTTCCTGAGAAACTACAGTTCTTTAAGAATGACGAGATTAAAGAGACTTTAAAGAAAGACCTATTTCTTTCCCTTGGGTAGTCTTGCCAGAAGTTATAATGATATAATAAAATAAAACCTAAGACTTAAAGTGTGATTTCTTCTAAAAACAAAGAAATATTATTTGTTGTACAAGCTAATTTATTCTCTTATCTGTTAAAAAGTTTTTGACATTCTATTACATAAAGTAATAATTTTTTCAGCACAGGACAAAATAATGGAAAAAATAGATGAAAATCAGTCCCGTATTTATGTACAGATATTTGAAGTATTTCCGTCCTGTAGCCTTAAGAGTTATTTTCACTGTGGCCTCTTATTTTGAAGCTGCTTCTCAGAGTTTTCACATTTGCACCTATCTTTATGGCAAATTGTTTTAGCATGGTAATATGCTCAGATCAATTGCTGCAGGCAGTGATGCTAGTATCAATCATGTACAAATGTGTAATAACTGGAAGACAAATGACATTACCACGTTCATCTTTATGTTGGTACAGTTTGCTCTTCTGTAGGATGACTTTACTACAAATTAATTTCCAGGGAAGTCTGAAGGCACACCAGTTAAACATTAAAAATTCTTTCAGCTTACTTTGTCCTCAGGGGGAGTGGGGGAATACACAACAACGTAGACTCTTCCAGCTCCATGGACAGAGTGACCACCCACGTGGCTGCTACTGAGGGTTCTGAGTGCTGTCAACCGGCAGGCTCCTTCCATCTCTTTAAGCCCTCCCTCCAACACATACACATACTCCCTTTAGTGAGCTAATATTTCTCTCTGTCTCTCACTGTCTCTCTGTCTCTCTCTCTCTCTCTCTGTCTATCTCTCTCTCTCTCTCTTCTCCCCCTCCCTCCTTCCCTCCCTCCCCCAGATATTACAGTTCCCTGGTTGTTCACATTTTGAATTCTGGTTGTTTGGTCCTGGCAACTTGTGCCCCAAATCCTTATTCTTCCATTTTTTTTCCATTCCTCCTAATGTATTCCACTTACCCCAATATATGTCACAGCTTTATTTGTTTGTTTGTTCTTCTCGTGGTTGCTACTTTTACCCTGCTGGCCTCCCAGAAAGCTGAAATTTGTTTTTGTTATTATATTAATCACAAGTGCTGTGTTTATGTATGTAATAACTTGACTGTAAATGTATTCTATGTCCTGAAAGTATATAGCATGTTTTATATTTTACATAGGTAATATGTTGGTCAGGATCCTAGCAAGAAATAGATGATATATGCAGATGGAATAATTGAGTTTATTAAAGGACTGTTTATGGATATACAAAAAGATCAAGCAAATCTAATGAACATAGTCAAGCCCCTGGGACTTGCAATATATTGGAGCCTGAAGAGACAAGGAAAGGGAGTAGTCAGTGGAATCTGAAGAGGGAGTTGTATGGAGAGGCCTGCCCAGCAGAAGCTGTGTGTGATATTTAGGGAAAGGATGAGCTCAACATGTGGTGACCAAACAGAAGGGATCCTAGGAAGTAAAAATCTTGAGTTGATTTCCCAACCCCACTCTCCAATTATTTAAATAGTTCCTCCAGTTGGCTGATTCCAATGGGAAGCCATAAAGCAATGAATCTCATTGATGTGGCTCATAAAAGTCAACCACCCGGGGCACAGCATGCATTACAAAAGAGTGGAGAGGAGACCTGGATGGGAAAACTGAAATAACCAAACAGATAAAATATGCACAGTTGAGATCCACATAATAAAACATGACAATGTTAAAAATTACAAATATATTATAAACTTGGATTGTATTATACAACCCAATTTATCCATATTCACCATCTTGTACTTATAATAAGTACCTTACTCCCAGGGTCTCTTGTTCAGATAGTTGTCATTATTGAATATCAAAGTCAATTTTCTTTATGGGTTTCCTCACTCAGTACAACACACTAGTCAAAATATCAGACAAACCTGAGTAGGTCATTCACCATTGCCTAACACTCTAGCATATGTTTGAAATCCCTTCAGGCCAATGTATTCAGTAATATGTGAACAACTGACTTCATGTTCTACCAAACATTTTTCTCGATTCATTCAATGATTTAGCTTTTATAATTCTTCTTGATTAACGTTAAAAATAACCCTAAAAAATCTGAAAAAAAAAGCCACAGTGTTATGGTTTTTGACAAATCACCTCTGCTAAAAGACACAAGCTTATGCTCCTTATTTATTTATCTGTTCTTGCCAAGGGAACTTGCCAGCTCCTCTTGGTACATGATTCCTGGGGAAGATGAGAGGATAAATAATAAGGGCATCTTGAAAAAAACTATATAATTATACATAAACTACTTTTGGCAATGATGAAAGTTGAGAATATTTTGCCATGTCATGTAGAACTAAAACCAAGAGATTTATTTTTATCAGCATTGAAATCCTTGCATTCACATACTGCAACATGATAAATGACTAAGTGACTTATTCCAATAAAGACTAAATCCATGATTTGACTTTGTTACCCCATACTCTAATCAGCCAAGTCAATCTATCATTGACAAGTCATCAGATATGTGTTTGCGATAGGTTCATACCATTGACTAAGAGCTATCATTGCCTGTTGGGCCCGTACAAATGTAATAGTTCTTCATGACATACACAGATAAATAACCAGTGCATCAAATATCATTCTCTCTGTCCAACATTAAGAGGATGTGCTAGTATAATGCCAAGTCATTTACATATTAGCTTTATTTTATTTTTTTAAATAATTTTATTTTTCAATTACATTTTACATTTAATATTATTTTATGTTACTTTCAGATGTACAGCAAAGTGGTTAGACAATTATATACTTTACCAAGTGTTCTCCTCTATGTTTCCAGTATACACCTTGTACTATACACAGTTATCACAATATTATTGACAATATTCCCTATGCTATACTTTACATTATTTTAGTCAACACCTTTCAGTGTGGTTATGCTTCATAAACTGTGCCTCACCTTAATGCATTGACCATCTTTGCTTAACAGGAATTGTAATAGACATACTTTTTAAAATCCATTTATCATCCTTGTTCCTTTTTCTGTGGTAAACTCCCTTCTTTTCTTTGGTATAATAAATATTTCTCTATTGTCAGTTCATGAAGTTCAGGTCATATGTCAGCTCCAGGAGAAAGCACAATAAGTCTAGCCAGCAGCTAATTCCAATCCTCTGGACTCTGTATTAGGAAGGAATGGGTCACATGCCACAATCACGTTTATAAACTGTTATTCCAAAATTTTATAAAAATTGCTGGTGGAAGTAGTCTCTTTTCTCTGAGATTAAGCCATCAAAGAGGATAACAGTCTCTGAATATGAAGATGGAGAAAGCTCTGGATTCAACCTTATCTACATCTACATATACTGGTGGACTCTTCAAGCATGTAAAACAAGAAATTTCCTTTATTGTTCAAGTCAGATAGAACTGTAGTTCTATCCCTTGTCATGAAGAAGAAAGAAGGAAGAAGAAGAGGAAGAAGAAAGGAGAAGGAAAAGAAGAAGGAGGAGCAGGAAGAAGGGAAGAGGAAGAAGAGAGTAAAAGGAGGAGGGGAGAAGGGGAAGAAGAAAGAGA
This sequence comes from Carollia perspicillata, assembly GCA_004027735.1. Taxonomy (NCBI): domain Eukaryota; kingdom Metazoa; phylum Chordata; class Mammalia; order Chiroptera; family Phyllostomidae; genus Carollia; species Carollia perspicillata. Next base: position 2,160 of record PVKM010041965.1, on the reverse strand, counting down.
AGGAAGAGAATTCTTATTAATTTAAGTGGGAAACTGCAATGTGAAATGTGCTTATGAGTCTAAATATCACATAACTAGATTGTAGTATCTTCTCAAATTGAAGCCTTGCATAATTTATTATGGTTTAGTCTGAGTTAATACATTTTGAGACAAAATCAGCCTCACTTCTGTCACCTTCACATTGAACATTGCCATTCAATTTATGTTGAGACCTCAGCAATACTTGTCTATTTTGAAGAAAAGTCCAAAGAAACACCCACCCTAATGCTGGAGGTCTGTAAAAGGAGAGTGATTCATTCATTCTACACAGAAATAAAATTAATGAAATGTTCTTTTTCAAATTTTAGAACATGATATCCCTCATTATAAATATTAATTTAAAATTTAACCCTTTAAAATGTTTTTTGAGCCAATCATTTAGTTTGCTTTTATCATTTAAATTGGCTTGTAAAAATAGGCTTTTCAATTTAAAAAATTCTATAGATACTGGACTTTGCTTGGTGCTATGGTTTGTATGACTGTTCAACAAATATTGTCTCTCTTCACTCTCTTACTATGGACAAAGTCAGGCTTAACAATGTGACTCGCTTGGCCAATAGACTATTAATAGATGTGATGCAATGGAGGCATTAAGTATTGTTCCATGGCTGGATCTGGGTTTTGAGCTCCAGTGATCAGTCATAAGAAGAGTATGCCTCAGATAATCATAGCCATTCCAGTCTGGGCTTCTAAAAAAGTGCATGTGAAGAAGATAGAAACCAAACTCACCACTGGAGCCAAGTTAAGCCAGCCTGTAGCCTGAAGTAAAGCCACTCAGCCAAGCTCAGCCTAGATCAGCCAAACCACTGGCAATCGTAACATAAGAATAAAACATTTGTTGTAAGCCATTAAGTTTAGTGTGATTTGGGCTTCTGGTCAAGGAGGAATAGGTAAATGCAGTAGTTGTATCATCCCACAACCACATCAACATTACAATACAAATATAAAACAACCATCATTCAGAACTTCCTGAAATTTAGCTGAACAGAAGTTATAAAAGAGGTGGAGATTCAGAATGAGCTGGTCCCATACCCACTTGTGGCAATTAAAAATTAGGGAAGATATCTCAGCAATGGAGTACCTCCTGAGGAGCAAGGGGTCCCAGTCTCATACCAGGCCCCCCCAGCCTAGGATTCCCAATACATTATGCCTATAAAAATGAGCAGGGATTGTAGCTGAGTGAGGCAGAGGGCTGAAGAAGTCTCAGGCATTTCTCTTAGAGGGCCAGACCACAGACCTACTCAAACTCACTAACTCTGAGCTCCAGCATTGAGGCAGCAGCTAGAAAGGCACCAGAGATATATAGGAAGAAACCGAATTATTTGGCATCAGTGTGAAGGCTGGGGCAGGGAGAGGCAGCTTTTCCCTAAACAGAAGTGTTGGCAGATGCCATTGTTCATTTGCTGAACCCTCACCCCATCGAGCCACTAGGCAGGTGGGAGCCATGTCTGAGTCTCCATCAATCTGGTTAACACTGTTCACGCCATTTTGGTAATTTCCTGAGACCCAACTTCACCCAATTTGTAGGCCTACTGAAGCCATTTACAGTGGCTTTCCACATATACGGCCTGTCATGGCTCATGCCACAAACTTTCCTAAAACCTCTCAAACAAGCAGTCTCTGGCATCAAAGTAACCCATACAGTTTGCTAAGTGGCTTCAGGCCCAGAACTAGTGGCAGTTAATCTTGGTTCACAGGTTAGCCTTTCCCAGGTACCTCTAAGTTCAGCACAAGTAGCAGCCATCTGCAGATGGCTCTGTTGATCATGCCAGTTAGCTTCAAGCAGGGCACACACAGTGGCTGACCTTGACTTGCACCTCCCAGGAAACCCCAGAGCCAGCACACTCAGTGGATAGCTTCAGACCACTCCTAAACACCACACAACAAACTCCACAAAGGACACACACAAGGGGTGGACTCAATGGACAAAGGAGCCTTGCTGAAATGAGTCTCATTCCACAGAATTGGCCCCTACACAGCAGATTCTTCATGGTGGTTTTGATCAGTTCTCACAGCCAATTGGCCTAGGGTAAATTACTCCCATTGATATATCAAAAACAATCAAAGCTCAACCACAACAGGAAGGTGCACACAGCCCAATGGGGAATGGATGTATCTGGA
>PVKM010041964.1:0-12964 GCA_004027735.1 Carollia perspicillata | reverse complement strand
AGATGGAAAGGATTTAGAGGACTGGCTGGGAGTGGGCAACAGACCTGGAGATACCACCAAATGGGGAAGAGACAGGGCTGGCCAAATGTCTGAGTGTCTGAGGAAGGAACTCAAGGCAGACCCATGGGTCATAGAGTCTGTTTCCAGGAGAAACCCCAAGAATTCCCCAGGATACCTGGTCCTTACCTACCTCCACCCAAGCCACAAAGTCCCTCCCTAGTCCCTCCCCACCAGGAGTCACCGGGTAGCCTTACCTGAGCTAGAAGCTGCCCCAGGGAGCAGAGTCCTCAGGCTCCAAGGGGGTCAAGGGTCAGGGGTGCTGGGTCATGCCTTCCCCAACCCTGTCTGTAGTGTCTCAGCTTAGATATGTGGTCATGGAGTCTCTAGACCTTGATACGAGGAGTCCAAGATCCCCAAACAGTGGGCCTCTAAGGTCCACTTTTAGAGACCCAAGCACCCTCTTGGGCTGTTCAGAGTCAGGGCTGCTCAGCTCCAGTTTGGGGATGGTAAAGGGCCAAGTGGAGGGTTTAGGGTCTAAGTCCTAAGCCCAGTCCTGGGATCTGGTACCACGGTGCTGGGGTTAGTTATTGGGGTGCAAAGCCAAGTTTGAACGTCTTTAGTCCCAAATTCCAGCATTCAGGTTTGCAGCAAGGACTTCAGGCTGGAACTCAGGTTTAGGCCCCTTGGAATGCCAGGGTTCAGATTTTGAAATTTGAGGCCTAAATCTCAGGGTTCAGGTCCCAAATAGTGGACCTAGGGTATAGGCAGGGGAATCCCATCCCAGATTTCAAGGTCCGGGGCTCAGAATTCAGAGTTCAAATCCAGATTGGGGATTTTAGATGCCAAATCTTGAGGTTCAGGCTCCAAATCTTGGGATTCATATTCCAAGTCTTGGGGCTCAGGTTCCAAATATTGGGGTCCCAGGGACTGATATTGAGATTCTAGCCCCAGATATTGCTGTTCAGACTCCAGGTCTTGGGGTCCCAGCCCCATCAGGGTCCCAGGGTCTCCAGATCTTTAGATCCAATCTTGGAGTGCAGGCCCCCGATGTCGAGGTGCAGGCTCTGGGTCTGTGGTGTCGGCTACCGGCTTGCTTCTCGGACTGTAGCGGGGGCTGGCCAGTAGTGAAGGGGTCGGCTGCAGTGGGGGTAGGGGCGGCCAGGAAGCCACGGTGGCCGCGGTGGGGCGAGGCCTGGGCGCGAACAGACGAACAGACAGGGACAAGCGGGGTGAGGGCACTGCAGCGCAGTCGGGGGCGCAGGGGGGAGGGGCCGCTCTCAGAGACCCCCCTCCCCCGCTGGGGCCGGGGCGCGGGCCGCGGCGGGGGCCTGGCAGGGGCGGGATGAGATCCGGACCGGCAGGCCAGGTCCAGGTGCTCCCGCGGCCTCCTCGGCCGGAACCCAGGGCCGCGCGCGCGCTCGCGCTTAAAGGCGCAGGCCCCCCGCGCGCCCGAGCTTAAAGGTGTAGGCAGCCCTCCCTCATTCAAAGGCGTGTCCCCGGCCACGCCTCCATGGAGTCACCATGGTCTTCCTTGGGAGCGAGAATCCTTGGATACAGACCGAGACACAGAGACAGAGACAGACAGAGACAAGAAAGATGAGCAGACTTTGATTGAGGGACAGAGAGGAGTGAACTGGGAGAGACAGAGATAGAAAGACAGCCGTATCCAAGGAGTGATGGAAATACAAAGAGACGGTGAGACATACAGACAGAAATAGAGACACAGGAGACGAGGACAAGTCAAAGACAGACAAAGACAGAGACATAGAGAAAGTCAAACAGACACAGTAGGTGGATGACAGAGAGAGAAAGAGAGAGAGACAGACTGAGCTGGGCAACTCAGCTGTGAGGATGGGTATGTGTGTGTGTGTGTCCATGTGTGTGTCCAGTTCTCGTTCAGAGCATTGAATGTGGCCCTCCATCCCAGAATCCCTGGGTCCTCAAGCCTGTCTCCTTCTGCCCCTCTGTTTCAGCAGCACCTCCTTGGATGTCCTTTCCACAGGTGGAGCTTCCTTACCTGGACCCTGCCCAGGAACAGGCCTAACCTTTGAGGCCAGAGGGGAGACTCTGCTCCTTCCCAAGTCTCCCTGCCCTGGCTGCAAAGGGAAATTTTGGCTCCAAGACCCTGTGCCCTCTGGAATTGGAGCTAGATATCAAGACATACTGACCAGATATCCCAGGGAGGAAGGAGAAGATAGGAAATGGGAAAAAGGCATGGAGCTTGCCAGACTGACCCAGAAAAGTGTGTCCATTGATTTCCTCTCTCCCCCCATTCACATCCACTGCCCCACAGAGGACCCTACTGGAATCGCACCAACAGATGACTGACCAGAAGCCGAGTCTGCCTATCCTGATGCTTGTGAGAGGGGAGGGAAGGGTGGAGTGTCCCATGTGTCTCACGGTACTGGTATTGCAGGAAGAGGGATGTGGGGAGTGGTCTACAAGCTGGACTTGGGAACTTGGTTAAAGCAACATGGGGGACCTGATCTTTTGGGAGGGAACACAGCCTTGGCCTGTGGTCATGGTCCCAGCCTGGGGGAACCTGGGTGGTCACAAACCACCCCTAGTAATCCTCATCTGAGTGGAGGAGTCAAACGACCTTGGTGGGGGCAGGGACAACCACCTTGGCCTCCCTAGCTCTGCTGAAGGTTTTAAAACAGATTCTGGCTCCTTCCACATGTGTGTACTGAAAAATTGCAGCTAAAATTAACTCAGCTCTAGCGCTCATCCTTCCAGATCATTAGCAAAGTTCATCAGTGCTCCTGGCCCAGCACAGTGGATACTGGTTACACAGGCACTCAGAAGAAGAGCGCAGAAGCTTCAGGGGTGCAACAGAAATGGTGAAGGTAGTGGGAGACAGAGGGAAACACCGGAAGATAATCTTGGGAGCAGACTGGGACTAGAATTCAGTGGAACTGGTTTGTTGGGGGGTGATCCCAAGAAATGAGCAAAGGAGGGGGCAGACTGAAACAGACGAGGGAAAAAAGTGAATACAAGGTGGAGATGAAGAGCAGGTTTCAGGTTTCCTTTCCAGGTAACTAGGGCTCAGTTTTTCTAAGGAACATTAAGAAACCTTGTAGAACACACCAGAATTGTCCTTCATCCTCTTTCCCCCTGCAAAGTCCAGAGCAGGTGGGGCATTTATCCACCCATTCCTCTTTTTTAGATTTTCATTTATTTATTTACTTTTAGAGAGAGGGTGAGGGAGGGAGAAAGTGAGGGAGAGAAACATAGGTCAGTTGCCTCTCGTATGCCCCTGACTGGGGACGTGGCCCACAACCCAGGCATGTGCCCTGACTGGGAGTCAAACTGGTGACCTTTTGTTTTTCAGGTCAGTGCTCAATCCACTGAACCACATCAACTAGAGCGTATCCACCCATTCTTACCACCTGGGTGATTATTGCCCCTTTGGAGGGAGGGGGTGGTACTGAGAACCATCTGTGATCTGAGGCAGAAAAGCAGGGAGGGGTGCCTTGTGTGAGCTAGACCAGTGATCCTCACACATTAGCTGCATTAGGCTCACTTGGAGGATTTGTTAACCATAGATCTCCGGGCCCCAACTTGAGAGTTTCTGATTCAGTAGGTCTGACTGAGATGGGGCCCAAATATTTGTATTTCTGACAAGTTCCCAAGTGATGCTAATGCTGCTGGTCCAGGAATCATACTTTGAGAGAATCACTGGGCTAAACCTGGGACATCTGCAATGTGCATAGAACTCTTCACCACAGATATGCCAAAACCTGGTGAACTGAGAGGATGTAGCACCTCAAATGTGTGCCAAAGAGGCCAAAGTATTTAGAGACATAAAGAGGGGTTTGGAAACAGAGACAGGCAGAAGGAAAGATGCTAGTACTGTACTTAGTGTAGATTTGTGTGCTAGACGACACAGCAGCAAAAGTAATGACTGAGACAGCACCAGGTCCTGTCTTCACTGAACTCACATTCCAAAAGGGGAAAAGACACATCCTCAGACAGTTTAGAGTAGTCAGGGCTCCGAGGGGGAAGCAGAGGGGTGTGGGACCCCAGAAGCAAAGTCTAACCCCTTTGGCCTGAGGGAGTTAAAGAGGCTTCCTGGAGGAAGGGACCTCTATGCTGAGATCTGAAGGATAAATACAAATGAAGCAAGTGGACAAAGGAATCCCCTATGCTGTTTGTGTGCAGCTCACTGGTGCGTTAATGCCACAGCATATGCAGTCTGGGGGCCCTGGGGTGCCTAGATAGTACTGTGCATGGGTGTGCATGTACTTATTTAGCTCCTGGAAGGGGATTCTGGTAGGATGGTTGTCTTGGGGACTCCACTTAATTGCTCCATTTACTTAATTTCAGCATCTGAAGAAGGAAACAGAAGCAGCAGAAACAGCCACAGCAGGAAAAATGAGATTAAGCCGCCTGAGAGCTGAGGGAACCTAGGCGGAAAGAGGACTTCTAGTATCCATACACAGAATTTGCCCACATATACAGAGATAAACACAGGGGACACACCCATACTCACACATGCACATCATGTACTCAGAGGCCCAGCAGAACACACATGAACACAGCAGGCATATGGAACACACATACACGTGGACTCACGTACAAGTTCAGGGGACATACATAAGGGCACACTTAAAAACACACACACAGACTCACAGACATGTGAGAAGGTACATGTGCAGAAACATTCTACACACAGATTCTTTCTCTTTGTTTTTTTGTTGAAGATTTTATTTATTTAGTTCCAGAGAGAGGGGAGGGAAAAATAGAGGGACAGAAATATCAGTGTGTGTTTGCCTCTTGCGCTCCCCTAGATGGGGTCCTGGCCCACCACCCAGGCATGTGCCCTGATTGGGAATTGAACCAGTGACCCTTTGATTCTTAGGCCGGCACTCAATCCACTGAGCTACACAAGCCAGGGGAGATTCTCTCTTTTCAAATTTTATTTATTAACTTGAGAGAGAAGAATGGAGAGAGAGAGTAGAGAGAAACATCAATTTGTTTTTCAACTTATCTATGCATTCATTGGTTTCTTTTTGTATAATATGTGCCCTGACCAGGAACATACAACTTTGACATATTAGGAAAAATGCTCTAACCACCTGACCTACCCAGCCAGGGCTCTTGCACACATGTGTGAATTACACATCACACACATACAAGAAACATACAGGATGTGGCAAAAGTAAGTTTACAGTTGTAAGTACATGAAACACAGAGTTTATTCTTATATTATTATTTATTAATTATTGTATTATTTTCCATACAAACAACTATAAACCTACTTTTACCCAACCCTGTATTTAGAGTCACATCAAACAACTACAAGGGATAGGTACACACATATGCACACATGTGCACAAATACACTCAAATTAATGAAGTCAGTCTGTCTGGCCCCCGCAAAAAAGGTTACTTTATAAATAAACAAACTTAGGCCCCTTCCAAGTCAGGGGTTATTAGAGTGAGAAGGGATGGAGGTGGTTTCCCTTTATTCTCAACCAGCACCCACCAACTTCAGTCCAACCATGGGGTTCACTAGAATTAGCTCAGCTCTGTAATTATCATATAAATCAGTACTGAGGACTAGGGACTCACTTTAAAGATCAGGCTTGAAGGTGCACCCCATATGGAGAAGTCAAAAGAGAAGAGCGGGAAGATTGGTGTACCTTCTCCCCTCCCGATATGCATGCTCTAGCCACCCTAAATCAGACTGGTGGGTCCCAGGCAAGCAACAACTTCTCCAGGTCAACCACAAGACCCTGTGTGTTACATTCTGCTTAATACAGTGGAAGACCCACTGCAAATTTTACAGTGTGTTTTAAGGATTTCCAGCTATCAACATGAAAGAAGATTTCCATAAGAATATGGGGAAGAGTTACATTTGTGCAAAGATAAAGACAAATATAGCGACAACTTATTTGTTTTTAAAAATATTTTATTGATTATGCTATTACAGTTCGAGATTTCCCCCTTTGCCCTCCTCCACCCCGTGCCCTCATTCTCTCCAGCAATCTCCCCTCATTAGTTCATGTCCATGGGTCACACATATAAGTTCTTTGGCTACTTCATTTCCTATACTGTCCTTAACATCCCCTTGTCTATTTTGTACCTACCAATTTGTGCTTCTTAATCCCTTCACCTTTTCCCCTATTCTCCCTCCCTGTTGATAACCCCCCAAATGATCTCCATATCTATGATTATGATCCTGTTCTGCTTGTTTGCTTAGTTTGTTTTTTAGATTCCATTATTTATAGTTGTGAATTTATTGCCACTTTAATGTTCATCATTTTGATTTTCTTCTTTTTTAATATAATTCCCTTTAGCATTTCATATAAGAATGGCTTGGTGATGAAACTCCTTTAGTTTTAACTTTGTCTAGGGAGCACTTTATCTGCCCTTCCATTCTAAATGAAAGCTTTGCTGATCAGAGTAATCTTGGATGTAGGTCCTTTGATGGGCCACTTTGATACTTCCTGCCAGCAAAGTTTCTTTTGAGAAATCACTGACAGTCTTATGGGAACTCCTTTGTAGGTAACTCTATGCTTTTCTCTCACTGCTTTTAAGATTCTCTCCTTATCTTTAACTTTTGGCATTTTAATTATGATATGTCTTGGTATGGTCCTCTTTGGGTCCACCTTGTTTGGGGCTCTCTGTGCTTCCTGGACTTGTATGTCTATTTCCTTCACCAAATTAGGGAAGTTTTCTTTCATTATTTTTTCAAGTAAGTTTTCAATTTCTAGCTTTTCCCTTTCTTTTTCTGGCACCCCTGTTGTTCAAACATTAGTTCATTTAGAGATGTTCCAGAAGTTCCTTAGCCTATCCTTATTTTTTTTAAATTCCTTTTCCTTCTTGCTGTTTTGATTGCTTTTTTCCCCTTATGTTCCAAATCGTTGATTTGATTCTTGGCTTTATCCCCTCCACTGTTGGTTCCCTATACATTTAAAAAATCTTTTATATATTTTTAGAGAGAGGGGAAGGGAAGTAGAATGAAAGGGAGAGAAACATGAATGTGTGACTGTCTCTGGCATGCCCCCAACTGGGGACCTGACCCACAACCCAGGCATAGGTCCTGACTGGGAATCAAACCTGAGACCCTTTGGTTTAGTCCAGCACTCAATCCACTGAGCCACACCAGGGCTGGTTCTACAGGGCTGGTTCCCTGTAGATTTTTCTTTATTTCAGTTAATGTAGCCTTCATTTCTGTCTGGGTCTTTCTTATGCTGTTGAAGTACCCAATAATTTCCTGGAGCATCCTGATAACCAGTGTTTTGAACTCTGAATCTGATCAGTTGCTTATTTCCATTTTGTTTAGTTTTTTTTCAGGAGTTTTGTTCTGTTCTTTCATTTGGGTCATATTTTCTTGTCTTCTTATTTTGACAGCCTCCCTGTGTTTGTTTCTGTGTATTAGGTAGATCTGGTTTGACTCTCTGTCTTAGTGGTGTGGCCTGTTGTAGAAAAGCACACCTGTAAGTTCTATGGGATGGAGACTTAGGTAATCATCAGGGCAGGGCAACCCATGTCACTACAGTGTGGCTCTGTATGGGGGGAGGGCTCACAGAAGGAACAATGCTGCTACGTGGACTCTGGAGTTTTGGTGGGGAGGAAGATATCTCCTGGCACTCACCCTGTTGCCAGTCACTTCATTTTCTCCCTGTATGCCCCTGGTTCCCTTCCAGCTGTTTCCCTGGTACTGAATCCCAGAGGGGGTGGATCTGCACGAGTCCTAAGTCTGCTGCAGGCCCTTTAAGAGGAGTCTCTTGAGAATACCACAGTTTCTGCTGCTGCCTCAAACCCCACTGGTTTTTATAGCCAGAGTTATGGGGACTTATCTTCCTGGTGCTGGAACCCTGGGCTAGGAGGTCAGGTCTGGGACTGGGATCCCTTGCTCCCAGGATATCCCTCCTGATTTTTACCCACCACAGGTAGATGTGGGGCCACCTGTCCCGCATCTCCACACCTCTCCACATATCTCTGCATATCTACCCCTCCTACCCATCTGGATTAGTGTGTCCTCTTTAAATCCCTGGTCATTGGACTTCCATACAGCTTGATTTTCTGACAATTCTGGGTGGTGTTTGTTTTGTAGGCTAACTGTAATTTTTACTTAATTGTACAAGGAAGTGAGGCATGTTTTACCCACATCTCCGTCTTGCCTGGAAGTCCCCTACTGCCAACTTTAAATAGCAAACATAGAGACTTTGGGCCACTATGTAGACCTGACATGTAAAAGCCTGACTACCACAATCAGAAGTTAGAGGCTCATTTTACAGAGTGGCTGGTGATCAAGCTTTACTGATATCAGAGGCCCAGAGAGGATCAGTGTATTAGTGAGCATAATACCAGCTGCTGTAACAAATAACCCCTGGATTTCAGTGACATCACGTGATAGTTTGTTTCTCACCAAGGGTGTCCTGCTTGGTTGGCAGTTACCCTCCATCTGGTTGTTGATTCATACACCAGACTTGTTTTGCACCTCCATTATTTTCTGGGGCTCAGAATAATCAACTTGGCAAATGTAAGGGGATGGGATGAGGAAGACTCACCGACTTCTTCAAACACTTGTCCCAGAGACCTACAGTTTCCTTCTGCCCATAATTTTATTGTAGAGAACGAGTCACATGGCCACTCAGGATGCAAGGTGGGCTGAGAACATATTCCTAGGCTGGGCAACTCCCTCCCAGTCACAATTATTCAAAGAGAGTTTGGATTACAATTGATCCAAAATCAATCACCACCAGATTCACAACCTTAGGAGAGGCGGCAGGAAGAGGCTGTGTAATCTTGTTTCAACCACTACATCAAACCCTGCTCCACAGAGAAAGTCCCAGCCCCACCCTAGCCACCCACACAGCTAACCATTCCCTGCCTTTGGGGTGGGTGATCACAAATTTGACCCCTTTTAGGGCAATGTGAATCTGGCTTGATCTGATAAACCCTTAGGTCAGTGTAGAAGGATGATGGTGAGTGTCCAGTGGTTTTTCTCCAATTATTTATTGAGCTCTCATTGTGTTGCAGCCCCAGTGCTGGGAACATGCCTGTAAATCACACACAGTCCAGGCCTGGGAATTGTGTCTCCTCATAAGTCAGAAAGAGAACAGATACTTTCTGAACCTGAGGTTGTCACTGTGACACTCCATTATTAACAAGATGGTAGACAGGAGAGGGGCAAGGAAGTGATGGAGTCTGCCAACCAGGTGATGGTGGACATGGGGGTTGAGGGAAGGAATGGGGGAAGGGGATATGGCTTTCTAGGCATGAACATAATTGCTGTGTGCCAACCCTGGTACTAACCAGAAACCTAATGATTCCAGCTCATAACACAAACCACTGCTGATTCAGGTGCTAACCAGAAATATGGTCCCTATGAACACAGACCCGTGCTGATTCTTGTGCTCATTACACATTTATGCCATTGTTAACTCTGTCCTGGAGTTGGGCTAATCACAAACGCAGGTCGGCATGTGTGCGATAATCGCCAACACAGAGATCCACATGCTAATTGCCATCTTGAGTTGGTTCATGTGCTAAATACAATTTTGTGATAAACTAATAGATCAAAGGGTATTTTATTTGTACTGAAGAAGTGAAGCCTGACAGCCTGGGCCCAAATCCAGTTCTGCCACTGGGCAGTTGAGTGACTTTGGGCAAATTATCCTTTCTCTGACCTCAGCTTCTTTCCTCTAAAGGGTTGCAGAGGGATGATAGTACCTCAAATGGCTGTTGGGAGGATTAAATGGGACAATACAACTAAATCACTGGAAACAGTGCCTAGCACATAAGTACTTTATTAAGTACTAGTTGTAATAATGATAATGATATTGTGCAGCCAACAGTTAGTGTCTTGATTTCGTTTAACCCTCATAGCAGTCTCTGCTTCCAATTTCTTTACAACTACCCTTTCATGGCGCAGGAGTGAGCCTCATCCCTGGAAAGACTTCCCGGAGATTCCCAGGGCGGCCCTGAACAGCTCCAGTCACACACTCTCCCCAGCCCCTTAGCACCACTCAGAGGCCGGAGCGTAACTGCTCAGCAACCACGTGGGGGCAGCAACACACCACTCAGCCCCTGCACGCGGGCGGACAAGGAGTGGCTCCAACCAGGCACACGAACTGCATTTCCCAGAAGGCCAGGCGACAGTCACTGCCCCACCTTGCACGTTTGGTGGCAGAGGCCTCTTCAACCGGGGTCGCCTCCAGAGCAGAGTAGAGACTTGTTGGGTGGAGGGACTAACCCCGGTCTCTGGAGGAGGGCGGTGCTGCGCAGGGAAGTGGTTCTGTGGCGCCAGCTGAACCTTGGAGGGTGGGTAGGGACAGACGTTCTGGCCCAGGAGGCGCAGCTGGGGTAGCTGAAGTTAGCGCAGCGGTAGAGGCTACAAAGTCCTTTACTCCAGGAAGAGTGAGATGCCCACAGTTGTGTATACCCTGGAGCAAGCTCCTCTGCTACTGTTTCTCTCACATGGGTTTCTCTAACTCCCTTCCTCTCTAATATATGTCATATAAATATGTAATTTATATAATAAGTATATATATATGGTTGTATATACTTATGGTAATGTTAAGTTGTGCACCAAAATAATGTAATGATTCTCCAGGCACCCATCACAGGCAATTATCAACATATGGCCAATTTAATTTTTTGCTGTCCTCCACCCCCCACTGAATTACCTTAAAGCAAATCCCTATAATTTTGCCCATAAGTGTGTGTGTGTATATATATATATCTAAAATACAAGATTCTTAAAAAATTAACATCTTTAATCACATCTAAAAATGATTTCCTTGATATTATCTAATCACCAGCCTATCTCCAAATTCCCTGACTGTCTTCTAAGTGCGTTTTAACCTTCCGCTTGTTCAACTCAGAACCCAACAGGATACATTCATTGCATTTTGTTTGTATCTCGTTAAGTTTTATTCTGTGACAATTCCCATTCCCTCTCATTCATCTCATAGTCTGATTTGGCTGGTTGCTCTTCTCAATGTCTTTTTAAAATATATATATATATATATTTTTATTGATTATGCTATAACAGTTGTCCCATTTCCCCCCTTCACTCCCCTCCACCCTGCACACCCCTCCCACCCACATTCCCCCCCTTTAGTTCATGTCCATGTGTCATTGGTTCTTTAGCTTCTACATTTCCCATATTATTCTTGCCTTCCCCCTGTCTATTTTCTACCTACTGTCTATGCTACTTATTCTCTGTACCTTTTCCCCCTCTCTCTTCCTCCCACTCCCCTGTTGCTAACCTTCCATGTGGTCTCCATTTCTGTGGTTCTGTTCCTGTTCTAGTTGTTTGCTTAGTTTGCTTGTTTTTGTTTTAGGCACGGTTGTTAATAACTGTTAGTTTGTTGACTTTTTAGTGTTCATATTTTTTATCTTCTTTTTCTTAGATGAGTCCCTTTAACATTTCATATAATAAGGGCTTGGTGATGGTGAGCTCCTTGAACTTGACCTTATCTGAGAAGTCCTTTGTCTGACCTTTCATTCTCAATGAAAGCTTTGCTGGATAGAGCAGTCTTGGATGTAGGTCCTTGCCTTTCATGACTTGGAAGACTTTTTTCCAGCCCCTTCTTGCCTGCAAGTTCTCTTGAGAAATCAGCTGACAGTCTGATGGGAACTCCTTTGTAGGTTACTGTCTCTTTTCTTCTCTTGCTGCTTTTAAGATTCTCTGCTTAATTTTAATCTTGGGTAATGTAATTATGATGTGCATTGGTGTGTTCCTCCTTGGGTCCACCTTCTTTGGGATTCTCTGAGCTTCTTGGACTTCCTGGAAGTCTATTTCCTTCGCCGATTGGGGAAGTTTTCCTTCATCATTTGTTCAAATAAGCTTTCAATTTCTTGCTGTTGTTCTTCTCTTTCTGGCACCCCTATAATTTGGATACTGGAACATTTCAGGTTGTCCCAGAGAGTCTTTAGCCTCTCTTCATTTTTTTTTGATTCTCATTTCTTTGTTCTGATCCAGTTGGATGTTTATTTCTTCCTTTTGTTCCAAATCATTGCTTTGAATCCTGGTTTCCTTCTTGTCACTGTTGGTTCCCCGAATATTTTGCTTTATTTCAATTTGGGTATCTTTCATTTTTTGACCAAGCTCAATCAGTTCTGTGAGCATTTTGATTACCAGGGCTTTTAATTCTCCACCAGTCAAGTTGGCAATGTCCTCATTGCTTAGTTCTGAAGTTTTTCTGTGTTCTTTCATTTGGGCCATATTTCTTTGTCTTGGAGCACCTGATAAGTTGTAAGGGGCAAAGCCTTAAGTATTCACTCTGGCAGGGCAACCCTCCTTGCTGAGCTGCCTGTGGGGGAGGGGCCAGAGAGGGAGCAAGGCAGCATTCCTGTTGGTCTCTAGCGCACTTTCCAACAGACTCTTGAGTCAGACTGGAAGTATCTCCCACCAAGGCAACCCCAATTGTAGCCCACAGTCAGCTGAGACTCAGTTTTCCCTTCAATTCAGTCCCTCCCATGCAGCTCCGCCCCTCAGTCACCTCTTGGTGGTTTTTCCTGACTTGCTGCCCTGCGAGGTCCGCCTTACCTGTCTGGTTTTCTGGTTGATTTTTTCTTTGATTCCTTGGTTGTCGGAGTTCCATGCAGTTTGACTTTCAGTTTGACTTTCTGGTGCTTTTGGTTGTTTATTGATTTTATTTTTTTTAATTTTAAAGCTTTTTATTTATTTATCTTTAGAGGAGAAGGAAAGGAGAGAGGGAGAGAAACATCAATGTATGGTTGCCTCTCTCGTGTGACCCACTGGGAACTGGCCTGCAACCGAGGCATGCGCCCTGACTGGGAATCGAACTGCAATCCTTTGGTTCACAGGCCCACCCTCAATCCACTGAGCTACACCTGCCAGTGCTGTTTATTGATTTTAGATTGGCCGTTCTCCTCTTGGTTGTGAGAGGAAGTGAAGGGTTTCTACCTAAGCCTGCATCTTGGCTGGAACTCCCCACAGGTGTTTTCAATCAGTGGTTTGAGGCTTTATTTCCCCACAC
>PVKM010041963.1:0-12965 GCA_004027735.1 Carollia perspicillata | reverse complement strand
GAAAAGAGTTCAGTATCCCTGACGAAATAGTCAGGTATTGTGTTAAAAAAAATTCTTGTGGCACACCGGGTGAAAATCACTGCACTAATCTTCTCTCTGTATTTCATTTATTTCAGGCTTGCATTTAGCTTTCGTGTGGAGATTTATGCAGGTGGTGGCCTTAGCACCTGGTTCAGTGGGTAGCCTGTAACTAAGCTAGATTTTCTGCAAAACTAGCTTGTAGGCAATGACTACCCAGAGAGCACTGGAGATGGAGCTGCATTGAATTCCAAGTTCATCCTCAAGTGTGGTGGCCTTGCACATGGGAATCAAACATGGGCTGGGACACGTGTGTGGGAAAGAGGCTGTGAGAACTTCCTTTAAGCAGATTTTGAGGGGCAGACTGAAAGATAACCCTAAACAGAATGCAGCCCTGAGCCTTTGTTCCCAGGCTTCTAGGCTGAATTCCGTGTTACTTTCCTCACCCTCTGGGTTGAAAAAAATAATATGTTCATTGTAAAAAAATTAGAAAATTCAAATAAACGGAAAAGCACCAAAATTCCACTACTCAGATATTACTAGTATATATAATTTTAACTTTATATCCTTTTAAAATTTTGCTTATGCAAAAACATAAGTATGACTGTATAAAAGTAGTGTATGTCTTTGCAAGCTGCTTTCTAGACTCTCTCAAATAATGTAATAGTTTTCTATTTCCATATTTAAATAAATCCAAGTAGTCCACGTCATTTTTTTAGAGTTGCTTTAAAGACACAGAATCTATGAATCCAAAGTACCATTCCATTCTGTCCTTGTGTTTCTTGATGGGCATCAAGGGGAATCTAATACACAGCCCACAGTTATGCTCTCGAAAGCTCCTTCCTCTTATGTATGTATGTATGTATGTACGTATGTATGTATGTGTGTATATACACATGTATTGCACCCAGAGCTGCTGAAGAAAGCTTCCATGCTAAATTCCCACTGTCTCCTTCATTCCCAGAGCTGCTTTCCCCATCCCTCTTTCTACCTTTTAATGTAGAGCAACTTGTTTTCTCAGATAAGTCCTCCCCCTCATGCTCTGCCTCTGTGGTCCGGCCCTCTTATTAACTACCCTTCCCCAAAGCCTGCTTTGGCTTGCTGAGCAAGTAGTCTAGGGCACTTCTCTGCGGGCTGAGGAGGGAGGGACTGAGCAGGCAAAGACAACCTTCTTTTTATAAATGGGAATGGATAGTAAATGAGAAACAATGTACTCAGGAGTTAATAACATTATCACTGCAATATTTATATATTCCACAAAATTTTATGACAAAAAATAAGTGCACAAGTATTGTCATTTTTAATGACTAGATGGTGCATCATTCCATACAGATGTTATCTATCTATGTACTCTATTTTTAAATATTTAATTTGTTTAAAATTTTTATTACCCTAAAAACTCTGCTGTGAACACTTTTGCACATCCATTTTTGAGTCATTTTCAATTATTTACTTAGAACAGGTTTCATGAAATGGGATTGCTGAGTCCAAAGGTCAGCACATAAATGAAAATGTTGCCTTATTGTCCTTCAGAAAGGACAATAGGTGTACTGATTTGCTTTTCATTAATTTTGTACAAGGCATTATGGAACCCACAAATATACCAGCACTACAATCATTCTTTTTTAAGTTTGTCAATTCAATACACAAAATAGAACTTATTATTTCATTCATTTAATTACTAGTGGATTGGAAGATTTTTGTTTTCATCATTATTGGCCACTGTAGGTCTGATATTTGGAATTATAAAGGTATTTCCTGTTGGGAATTGTAATTTAACATTCGGCAACATATACTGGCAATCAGATTTTGGAGTTAGAAAACGTTTTCAAGATATTATTAGCTACAACCAATCATGGTGAAATGCACTAAATTGCAATCTTTTCTTTGATTTTCTTTTTAATTATTTATTTCTGAACCTCATAAAGAAGAAAAAACTCCAAAAGAATAAGATAAATCTACCCAATAATTTTGCTAAGTCTAACCTTATCGTTAGCATTTGTAATGAGGCCATGTTTCTCTGGTCATCTAAAGGTCAGGGGTCTCTTGTCATTAAGAAAAGAGGTCATGATGATGAGTTAGCTGATCCGAGAGATGGGAAGCTCAGGAGCCCCAGCCAGACTCGTGAGAGCAGCACCTGCACCACCAGCTCCTGTGTAATGGCCAGCGAGGGAAGTTACTGTGAGGGAGGGTGAGTGCATTTCCGGAAGCCCTAGAGGGAGAACAATGCCAGGACTTAAAGCTGAATGTGACTCTGAATCCATTATCTAATTCATAAAAAAACAAAACAAAACAAAAAGACAAAAGAAAAGAAAATCCGAGAACAAAGAGGAGAGCTCAGGATTATTGTATCTTTTGTAGGACAGCTATGGTTGGTAGAGGTGGCAGAGCATGTTCAAATCTTTCTTCCTAGCTCAAATAAAAGGCAAATTTGGTCATAATGAGAAAAGTTATGTTTATGGCCAATGCTGTGGTGGGCCAAAGAGGTCCTGTTTTTAAGGGCTTGTTGTTTTAGTTACTACACTTAGTGCCTTATACTCTTTTCTCTGACAATCCAAACCCCAGTCACCCTAGAAGGCCAGTGCCTCCTCAATCCCCCCTTCCTCCAAGAAGCCCCACGGGCAGGAGAAGCCATAGTGAGCTGCTTCGGCATTCAGAGCCTGTCTCACCCAACTTTGGCATGGATTATCTCACATCTCATTTTCTTAACATCCTTGGATATTATTTTCATTTATTTCTCATAATAGATGGTTATCTCCCCTTGATCAGAAGTTTAATCCCTAGCCAAAGTTAGGCACACAGTACGGTTTATCGTAAATGCAAATTGATTGATCTAATGGTGGCTTAAATCAGCTCTACAGAAAGATTCAACTACTATTTATTAAGCAACTGCTATGCTCTTGGTGTTTCCACATAAGATCTTTTTTAATCCTTACAATCACCCTGCCGGGTAGGAGATACTTGTCCATTTGTCAAATCAGAAAACTGAGTCCTAGGATAATTAAGCAATTTCTCAAGATTTCCCTGCTCATTGGAGATTTCAACTCTGGTTTCCCAGCTGCAAAGCTGGTGCTCCTTTTACAGTGTCACACTCCTTCTGGGTTTGCTCAGCATGACCTGGTCGTGGGTGAAAGAGCTTTGCACAGAGGAGGATGAGCATCCCTGACAAGCTTATTCAGGGACACAGAGGAAAGATAAGCGTGATTATTTTGGCAGTTTTTGCTAACTAAACCCCATGGTGCCTATGTTTTGGAGCAAGGCCTGATTTTAAAAAGCAAACTAAACAAGGATAAGGGATTACCTTTCCACTAAAGCCAAAATTGTTGGGTTTTCACGAAGAAAACTAATGGACTTGTGATTGTCTTCTGCTGGCAAAACAGATGAAGTAGTATTTTCAGGGGCTATAAAAGTAAATTATTTAGACTATTAAAAATGTAGTACTTAATGAGCAAGAGCTTTTAGCATGTCTACAGAAGTTGACTTTCTGCAGGAAAATGTCAAGTGTGGGAAGAATATAATGAGGCTCCCTAAACATTAATTGCATTATTGCTTCATTAAAAAAATAAAAGAATCAATTTTATATAACAAAACACATGTGTGATGCCACATATGGCTTGTATAGCTGTTTTTCTATGAAAGCAACTTCCACTGCAGGTGGGACTCCAGCTTCAGCAAGCGTGCACTAAGGTCAAGTTATCCCACTCACAGACCACCTATGGCACTTAGCACATTTCCTTTGTTTTCTCCAAGAGCTCTTTGCCTCTAAAAGTTCAAAACCAAACCAAACAAAAGCAAAATGGGAGTCGTTTATGGATGTCAAATTTGTAAACCCAGATTTGAGGATGTTATCTCTTTCAGAATCAGTTACCTAAGCCAAGGAAAAAAGTCGAACTTTCTATACAGAGTAATTGCTTAAAAAAGAAATTTTGGAGGTGGATGGAATTGTTCAGTTGGTTAAAAGAATGGGAAAATCTGCCAAGTTTTATGAATTCATACAACACAAGGGAATTACTTAAGCCTAATAAGAATTCTTTTTAAAATATTAAGAATTTTAATTATGGTTAAATATATGTAACACAAATTTTGCCATTTTAGCTATTTTTAGGTGTACAGTTGGGAAGCATTAAATACATCCCCACTGCTGTGCAACTGTCAGACCCTCTAAATTCAGAACTTCATCATCTCCAACCAAATTTCTGTGCTCATTAAACAATAACACCCCCTTGTCCTCTACACTGTCCTCTCTACCCGACCCCAGGTGACCATTACCTTTATTCTCCTTTGTGTCTCTATGGAGTTGACTACTCTAGGCACCTCATATAATGGAGCCATATAATATTTGTCCTTTTGTGACTGGGACACTTCACTATCATAATGTCTTCAAGGTCCTTATGTATGTTGATAATGTGGCAGAATTCTTCCTTTTTAAGGCTGAATGATATTTCATTTTAATATATATATTTATTTATCACTTATTTATACATTCATTTTATTAATGGATAAAGGTGGATTGCTTCCATCTATTGTGATTTGTTCTGCTGTGACATGGGTGTACAAGAATCTGTTTGAATCCCTGCTTTCACTTCTTTGGGACATATACCCAGAAGTGGAAGTGCTGGATCATGTGGTGATTCTATGTATAAATTTTTGAGAAAATGCCATATGTTGTTTTTCACAGTAACTGTATCATTTTATGTTCTAATTAGAAGGGCACAAAGGTTCAGTTTCTCTACACCCTCACTAATACTTGTGATTTTTCTGTTTTTTAAAAATAGTCCTCCTATTACTAAACTCACAGAGATAAGTTGAACAACATCACTAGGAAATAGTCAGTTAAATTCAGGATGTAAGTCATCTCCTAAAACAACTGGCTTTAATCTTATGAAAGAAAAAGAATGGGATAGTAAGATCACTTCAGACTAAAGAGATGAAAGAGATATAAATATCCTATTGTAATTCCTGTACCTTCATTAGGTCCTTGTTTAAAATACACACACACACACACGCACACACACACACTAGTTATCCTCATAGATGTGAGGAGGAAATGCCTTTAATATTAAATATTACTTTTATCTGTTTTGTTTGCTTAAGTTCCTTTTTTATTGTTGTTCAAACACAGTGGTCTCCACTTCCCCTCCTCCACTCCCCTCCTTGTTTGCTTAAATTCTTTAGACTAATTGATCTTTACTCATCACAATTCTGCTTATTTTTTAGATGTAGTTTTATATTTTTGGTGTTGTTATTTGACTAGCTCTGTTTCTCTCATTAGTTTGTAAGCTCACAAAGATATGAACTGTATGTAGCACATAAGTACTCAATGAAATAAATATTTCTTGAGCACATAAATAATTAAATTTATGAATTACCAGGCTGCCATTTTTCTAATTTACTTCCATTGCATTCAGCAAACTTTGTCAAATATCTACCATGTACCAGATCTTGGATTAGCAGTGTCTTGAGGATACTGTTAAATACCATTGCCTGCAGGTTGTCATTCTTGGCCTGGCTGTGTTTGTTTAAGCCCTAATCTGTACCATCAAAATTTAAGGCAGACTGGGAAAGTAATATCCCCACTAAAGTCATCGATTGAATGCATATCTATTGAGGCTGGCATCTCAGGTTGGAGGCACAGCACAATCACTGGGAGAGGTCGTTAACATACAGATTATTGGGCCACATGGACTATGGGACCAGGTCAGGCATCTATGTTTTTAAAAGCCCTTCAGTGAGTCTGATGCACACTCAGGTGTGAAAGATACTGAAAAAGATAGACATGGCTCAAACCTGGCTCCATCATTGACCAGATGTCTGAGTTTAGATAATTCAGCTATCCACTCTTAGCCTCAGTTTCTCAACTGTATATTGGGTTTTGGGGAACAGGGAGTGACTACATAGCAATTGGCTCATAATTTGACACCATTTTCAGCAGCACAGAATGCTGAAGATAAAAGGTTCATTATATATTGCTCCATTATGATTCTCAGCTCAAACTCTATTCATTGGAAGGGCAGATGAAGGTTGAGAAATCACTCAGCCCTATGGCTTCCTATGCTGCCTGTCAACTTGGTCTTGAAGTACCAGCTTTCTGCTACTGGAGATCCTTGGAAAGATTCCTGAATGATTGCTAAGGGGGCTAAGCCAGTCCTCTGAGCAGACACACCTTAGTTATTGCAGATAAATAAAAGCAAGGGGTGAATAGTGGGCTCAGATACTGTAGACTGTAACTCTTCAGGAAACTCAGATCCATCCCCATAACCTTTCGTCTACTGGTCTTGGTCTTTCAACAGAACTGGAAATGAGAAATCAGAAAATAAAAATGCCTTCAAATATGTTATCACATACAGATAGAAAAGTAATTTTTGTCTGTGATCTATCACCAATACATTTGCCCAGAGGGGAATATTCATTGCTTTCATAAAATGATAGATTTTTTTCCTGGACACACGTGCTGGTTTAGATTCAACTATGTGGCAGAATTCTTTAAAGACTGTATCTTTCACATTCTTTGGAACAAGGTATCCAGCTCATTAATTCTGAAGAAAGGATTCTGACAAAATATGAGATAAATCAGAACAATATTACATTCCTTTTCTTGGAAACAGCTGTAAGAGTTTAAGAAATTAACTTAAAGAAAATGCAAAGCTAAGGTGAATTTGGCATTTTGGTCACTAAGGTATTTCGTAGTGTTCAAATATGAAAATCAACAAAATGTAGAAGTTATCAGAACATATCTAGTAGATATGAAAAATAATTTAGTGAATTGACTGCACACTATTTTTTTCTAATAGGATTGAAGAAATTTCCTCACAAATCCTCTTAGCTTTTCTAAGGGACAGCTGTAGGAGGTATATAGTTCCCTTAAAAACAGGTAGAAGAGGCTGCATGATTCCTGAAACATTATCAAGCTGATAGGGCAGTGAATGAATTTGTGTTCTCCTAAATTTTGTGATTATTTTGATAAACATTGCAAAAATAACAACATCCGTGATCAACAAGCACTGACCATATTTTCAACCTGATGACCTTAAGGGAGATGCACGATGAATAGAATAAAGGGCAGATGGGTAGGACAGTCAGTATCCAAGGTTGGCCTCAAAACTCGGTACCTAGTTGTGAGGCTGGTTGAGCTTGTTCTCTTGGTTTGGAGGTTGCTGTTTTGACTACTCAGCATGGCTGTGTAAAGCTTTGCAAGTTTTATTCTGTCCTTACAGAAAATGCTTCTTGTCACATTTCTCTAGTGCTTCAAAAAAGCTGCAAAAGAAGATAACTTCAGCTGTGATAGAACATTGACTGTGGTGTGAATTTGAGTAGGTAAGACAATCAGCATAGGGACCAGCTTAAAGACTTAAAGACCATTGTAGTTGTCCAGGTAACAGAAGACCATTGCCTGATTATGGCAGACACATTATAGATGGAAGAAGTGAACTTGGTGTTGACTGAATGTGACTGATGAGAAGAAATGAAGAATCAAAGATGACTGCTGCATTCTTTGACTTGAGTGACTAGGTTAGTGTTAACTGAGCTTTGGAAAAGAGGAGAAAGGGCAAGTTTCAAGGCAAAGACTATTGCTCTATTTTTAGATTCAATTTGTCAATATCTGAGATGTTTCAGATATGAGATCTAGGAGACAATTGGATAGATAAATATGATGATCAGTGTGATAGATGAAATTCTGAGAGGGCTCCCAATGATTCTCATGCCCTTGTACAACCCTCTTCATCCTTTCAAGAGTGTGTATACAAGATGGTTTGTGACTCACTTCTAACCAATAGAGTATAGCAAAGTTGATGGCTTACCACATCCAGATTAGGTTATGTCAAAGGTAAAGGGATTGGGACTGGATGCATAGATTGAGGAGTTCATATAATAGGAAAAAAGTTGCCATCATCCAGGGAAGTCAGTAGTGTGAGAAAACCAGTGGGCTAAGGAGAGAATCTGAAGGAACATCCACATTTTAGTAAGGAGAAGATTTACTACCAAAAAAAAAAATTGGGGGGGGGGGAGGTGCCATCACAAAGTAATGAGAACAAAGAAGGAGCAAAGTCAAAAAAGCCTAGGAAATAGTGATTAACCATGTTAAATAGAGCAGAGAGGCCCAGGAGTGTGGAGACTCAAATGTAGCCAATGTGGACATCATGGGGAGGTTGCTTCTAAGCAGTTTTAGTCAAGGGAGTTGGTGAAAAATATTTGGGGAGTCAGATGCAGTAGATTGAGAAATGAAGGTTGGGATGATTTTTCAAAAGATTCAGTGAAAGGATAGTCAGTCTCTAGGGAGAATCAAGTAAATAAGCTTTCTTTTTCCTCATCCTTCCTCTTCTCTTACCTCCCCTTCCTTCTTACCTTCTTCCTCCTTCATCAGAATGAGGCAGATTAGAACACATTTGTGGGCTGAAGGCAAAGATACACCAGAGAGTGAGTATTCGAGTGCTCCCTTTCATTAATTTATTTAATATTTGCAGCTTACGGCAGTGCTGGGTTACAGTTACAAATAAGATCTGCTTCTGACTTTGAGGGGGGTGTGGCCGGCAGAATAATGCCCCCCAAAGGGTGTCCAGATCCTAAGCCCTGGATCTGTGTGTTACTCATAGATGGCAAAGGGAATTTTCAGATTAATTAAGCTGAGAATCTTGCCATGGGGAGATTTTTCTCGATTACATGAGTGGGTCCAATAGAATCACAAGGGTCCTTATAAGAGGGAGTCAGGAGGGTCAGAGTCAGAGAAAGGGGATGGGAGGCAGAGTCAGTGGGAGATCTGAAGATGCTATGTTGTTGCTTTGAAAGAGGAAGGGGCCACAAGCTAAGGCATGAGTTGGCCTCTAGAAGCTGACAAAGAGAGGAAACAGATTCTTCCCTAAAGCCTCTGGATGGAGTGTGGCCCTGCTGACACCTTGATTTTGTCCTAGTGAAACCTATTCAGACTTCTGACCTCCAGAACTGTCAGGTAATATATTTGTGTTATTTTAAGTCACTAAACAATTATAACTTGAGGGTGAGTGTATGGGGTGACTTTGTGGCAATAGAATACTAATAAAAAAGCTAATGGCAGAGACAGCCCTATTGGCCCTATCTTTATAATGCTGACTTTGGGTGGGCAAGGGTGCCATGGGGGAATCCCTAGGCAGGCCCTGACTGGAATCAAGGGCTGCTGAGTCTGGGGAGGCAGGGAGGCAAGGAGAGCTTTTTAGGGAAGGAAACATCCAAACAGCCTTTGGGTAGAAGAGTAGGGATTGGACGAGAGGAGGTAGGCAGTGAGTTGGGAGAACATTTCAAAGAGAGAGAGCAGCAGGGACTAACCCCAAGTCAGGAGAAAGTGTGACCAGCTTTGGAAACTTCAGGAAGGGAAGTGAGGCTGGACTCCGGAGTCTAAGTGAACAATGGAGGGAGACGAGGCTGGGGGCTGAGCAGGCACCTGCATTGTCTGTTACGCTAACTCATTTGGGTTAGGTCCTGATGACACAGAAGATTCATGGAAGAGTCTTAAGTAAGGGAATAAACATAATAATAAATGTGTTTCAGGAAAATATTTCAGCATAAATTGTAAGAATGACTTGGAAAGCTGGAAGCAGGAAGCCTCATCATGTGGAGACTGCAGAAATAAGAGTGTGAGGCCATGGTGGCTAAACTGGAGGGTAGGTTATGGAAATGCAAAAAGAACAGAGCTACACATGGTCAAGGTGGCAGGTGGACATCAGGAACAAAGCCAGAGGGAGACAGGAGATGCCAGGCTGAGTTGACAGGCAACAGGAGAGAGAGGGACAGGTAGGATGGCAGGAGAGGGAAACTTGCAGGGGAGCAGAGGTGTGTTGAAGCTCGCAGCTGCTGGCCCCGGTTTCTGGGTAACCCACACGATCCTCGGTGGGGGTCCAGGGATATGAGAGGTAAAGCTTTGAAATACCTACTTAGGAGAATTATTAAAGAGCAGAAAACCCCAAAATTAGGTTACTACTTTTTTGTAGCTCATCCTAAATCTGTACAGTTGACCCTTGAACAACACAAGGGTGCCGACCACCTGTGTAGTCAAAAATCCACGTATATCATTTGACATCCCCAAAACTTAATTACTAATAGCTTACCATTGACAGGAAACCTTACTGATAACATCAATCATGTATTAACACATATTTTCATATTGTATGTGTTATATACTGTATTCATACAATAAAATAAGCTAGAGGAAAAAAGTAATTAAGGATTTGATAAGGAAGAAAAAGTACATTTACAATATTGAGTATAAGTGGAACAGTGCCATTGAAACCCATGTTGTTTAGGGTCAACTGCATTTTGGTCTCCGCACTCCCTCCCCCTCCCCTGGGGCATTTACATTTAGGAGTAGATTGCATCTCCTCCCTTCCTAGGTGCCTCTGGACCAATGATAAAGAGGCTCTGCCCTTGCCACTGGCTTCCTCGATCTCGCTTCTTGGTTTAGTGTCAATACCCTGGGGATCATCAAGGCTCAACGGAGGTTTCTCATGACTCCAAAAGGTGTTCATTTGCTTGGCTCCCAGCTGCCAGATCTGCTATAACTTTCTTTTTGAGAAAAATCTGATCTTTGATTGCTGCTAATCCCTGGAAAAGACTAGTTTGCTTTTTCCAGAACTCTGGGCAGCATACAGTGCAGTAAAACCATCTCATCTAGCTTCCAGTATGTGGGAGAAAAGGAGATTATAGCTACACAGGGCCCTTCCCTTTGATAACATAAATTGCCTTAGTGTCTTTGAAGTTAGGAGGGGTTCTTACTCCAGGGTTGCCCGTAAGTATGTGTTTTGGGGGAGGGGTAGTGACAATTCCCCTCCCCACAGGGAAGTAGGAGCTCATTATACCTTGAGCAAGTTACTTACTGTATTGTCTGCTAAGGCTGTTTAAAAAAGCAATGCAGATAGGATGCTACAAATGACATAAATTCATTTTCTCACAGTTCTGGAGGATGGAAGTCCAAGGTCAAGGTATTAGCAGAGATGGTTTCTTCCACAACCTCTCTCTCTGTGTCTTCTCATGGGCTTTCCTGTGTGCTGTGTGCACTTGCATCCTGGTGCCTCTGTGTCCCAACTTTCTGTTCTTGTAAGGACACCTGTCGGATTGGATTAGAGCCCACTCATATGATCTCGTTTTACCTAAATTGCCTCTTTAAAGATTCTACGTCCAAATACAGTCACATCTGAGGTACTGAGAGTTAAATTTTCAACGTATGAATTAGGGGGGGACACCACTCAGCCTGTAACATTTATTGTCCTGAGACTCTGTTTCCTTCCTCAACTCTAAAATAGAGATCCTAAATGTACCTTCCTCATATGGTTGACTTGCACATTAAATGAAATTGCATAAAAAGGGTTTAATATAGCATCGGACACTTAAGAGTACTCAGCACATGTTCGCTATGGCAACGCTGAGTCTGGTGACTTCTGGGCGTGGCAACATCTACAAAATGGGCGGAAGTACATTCTCTGACCTGAAGAAGCTATCTGAGGCCTGGGCTCCCTTTCACTCTATTGAAAGAACTCTCACCATATGGCTAGAATACATGGGGAACTAGTAATAGCAGTTATTTCTAGAGCAAGGAACTGTGTTTTACTCTTATTAATACCATCTTTTATTGCAAAAAGAGTTTCTAAAAAAACTTCTAAGTAAACTTTGCTCTATTACTATCCCCCCATCTACTGTCTTAATAACTTTTATCTCTAGACTGCTATATTTAGTTACAGCAAATAAAAACCAGAACGATCTTACAACTATATATATATTTAAAATAAATTCTTCCCACCCCAAAGTTGTAAAGATGTTCTGTAATATCTCACTCTATTCTTCATGTTTCACACCTTTTCACATTTTTGGTTTCATTGTACTAGAGTTAGAGGAAGTGTTCTAATGATACCTGCCCCCGCCCTCCACCACACACACACATTTGGGGTCACAGAGACCGGTGGTCTCATCCCCAGAGACTGATTTCATCAATAAGAGGTGTGGCCTGGACCACGCAGAGTTTCCACAGTTCTTTCAAAGTGGGTGTGTGAGCGGTAAACCCTGTGTTTGAACACCTTTCTCTGCTCTTTAAGCATTGTCTTGTCCCAATGAGATCCCTATCATCACTGATGTTCCCTCTGTAGCCTGTCTGACTTTTCGTTCTTGTGGCTTTAAAGATTTTTTATCCTTATTCTTGGCATCCTGCATTTTATTATATGGATTCTACTTGTAGATTCGTTTCTTTGTTTTTATTTATCCACAATGTATGTGTTCCTCTGAAGCCTTCTGTCCCTACTCAGCTGAGGACAGCTCCGAGTTATTGCCCCTTTCCTTCAGCTCCTCTGTCTGCACTGCCAGTCTCTGCAGAGAGCTCTGGTTAGGTGCACAAGGAAGCATTCTGGTCTCTTCCATGTTTCTTAAATCCTCATTCATGCTTTTTATCTTCCCACCTCTTTGTAAAGCACTTTAGGCAGATTGTTTAATGCCACATCCCTTCTAACTTTAACTGTGTCCTGTCAAGTTTTTATCCAGTTTGTTACATTTTTAAAAGTTAATTTTCAAGTCAGTATATGTTGTGGGGGGAGCGCTCCACCCACAGAGCCCCCCACTCCCTGGCCCACCGCCACGGTTGAAAATAATTTTACCAAGACATGATCTGCTTGGGGAGGAAAGGTGGTTTAATCTCTCAAAGGAGAAGGGCCAAGAGCCTTTTCCTCAATGGGCTTTTATTGGGTTCGCTTTGCACAGAAATACAGGTAAAACTCATTAATCATTGTCAGGCAGTAAGGGTCAAACAATAGATAACAAAGAACTCTGGGGCCTATTTTGAGGCAGGGTCGGATAGGTAAAGAGCTATAAAACTTGGAGGAAAAACTCACTTCTTGCTTGGACCCTTACTTAGTTGAGAGCATTCTAAACAAAGCAGGTTTCACAGGATTTTACATATTCTTTCTTAGGTCTGATTGCCCTAGGAAACCTGTCCTTTC
>PVKM010041962.1:0-12972 GCA_004027735.1 Carollia perspicillata | reverse complement strand
ACTGGCCCAAAGAGCCTCTTAACTTAGTTTGTGACTCTGGTTATACTGTATACACACTCCCTCATATACATCAGGCTCTATTAAAAGGGTCTGCTGAGCCTCAGTTACTAAGTCTATATCTAACCCTGCAAAGTCTTTTAGATAAAAGGAAGCACCCCTTCTTTGTTACCCACGTCCGATCTCATTCGGGCTTGCCCGGACCTATGGCAGAGGGTAATTCTTGGGCTGATGCCCTTGTCAGCCTAGCAGATACTTCTTCAATTTGCGGTAATGTCTTATCAATTTTTTTCACCAAAATAGTCAGGCACTACGTAAGTAAAGAATTTAATATTCCACCGGCCCTAGCAAAACAAATTATCAGAGAACGTCCAGATTGTCAAGAGCTTTCAAAAGCACCCCCTACTTCTGGCATTAACCCTAGAGTGTTGCAACCTCAAATAATTTGGCAAACAGATGTTATTATCCCCCTCTTCGTTTCATAGTATCAATCTAATCAGGCTCAAGTTTTAAAAGACTTGTTACGCTTATTTTGGAATGTTATGTGGATTATGTATGTTGTAGAAAGTTCAAGTAAGTCGTAGATGGTCAGTAAGGAAGGAATTAAGAAAGTGAAGGAAAGTGTAGAATTATGAAGGAAAAAGAGTAAGAAGGAATAAAGGGAAAAGATAGATACCACATTCGTGTGTGGCAAGGAAAGTGGAAATGGAAAGGAAATAAGAATAACAACAAGCATCTAAGTCTTTGAAGCACTGCAAATTCTAGACCTGGGAACAACCAGGCCCTGGAAACAATACGGTAATTAACCTGCTGCTCAAACTCATTGCACCCTTGCAGAAACAGCAGGGGGCCTGTCTTCCCAAGCAGACACTTACTCGGGTGCTCTACACACCACTCCCCTCACAGGGGAGTCAGCGAAGAATATTAGAGCTCACTGGCTCAAGGCCTTCAGCCACTGAGGCCGTCCCCACGAGCTCAAGACTGACAATGCCCAGGATACACTACACAAGCTCCTCAGGCTTTTTTAGAAAAATGCTGAATTCAGCACAAACAGGTATCCCCTGTAATCCTGCAGGTCAGACATTATTCAAAGAGCTCACCAGACCTTTAAAACTTTATTAAACAAACAAAAAAGGGGAGTAAAGAAACATCCCCCAGGAATTTAACCATGCTAGCAATATATACTTAAAATTTTTTAAACTGTAATAATTTAAAGTCACCCATAGACAAATACCGTCTGCAAAACAGTCTTGCAGTTCCACACCCCTTGGTCTTATTTTTTTTAATATTTTATTTATTTTTAGAGAGGGGACGGCAAGGAAAAGAGTGGGAGAGAAACATCTATGTGTGGTTGCCTCATGTGTCCCCTACTGGGGGCCTGGTCTGCAACCCAGGCATGTGTCCTGACTGGGAATCGAACCAGTGACCCTTTGCTTCACAGGCCCGTGCTCAATCCACTGAGCTACACCAGCCAGGGCCACACCCCCTGGTCTTATACAAAGATCCATTAGGGGAAGGAAAATGGGAAGGCCCAGTTGAACTATTACTTGGGGAACAGGATATGCTTGTGTTCACTCTCCAGAATGACCTTTGGAGCTGCCAGTGAAGAGGGCGAAGCCATATCACAGAAAAGGCCTCCCTGGCCACAACCCACCTTTGCTCCACTGGACTCCCCCCGTCAAGACTTCTCTAAGCACGTGTTACTCCTTAAAAGTGGAATTCCAGGCAGCATTCCTGGGCAGCTATTCGTCATCGCCTGCAGGGCACATTTTCTGCCAATCTCAGAGGACTGACTGATCAGCTCCAGCTTGAGCTCCACCAGCAGCTCAGTAATATCAAACGCCTAACTGAACAAAAAGTGTTCCAGACCCTCCACAATAATCTACAATGTCTGAACCCTAAAAACTGGATCGATGGACTGAATTTACAAGTTTGGGTCATGGCAGCCCTTGGGTGCCTCCTTGTCTTAATCCTTATTTGTGCTTTACAATGTATATGGAAGTTATTTTCTCAAGATCACATTCAAAAACAGCAAATAGTAGGTTTCACAGGCTTAATAACTACAATTACATTCACAAACAAAAAAGGGGGAGATGTTGGGAACCACCCTGCCTGGTTTTAGAAGCTGTAATCACCCCATGGCTAGGTAAGCAACCTTCAGACCATAAGCCAATAAGGAGACGAGGCTTATCTCCCTGGCAAGGGCGCCACCTCTGCCCCTTTTACTTCACCCTGCCTGGGCCCCCTTGCGTGATCAGTCAGCCAATGACAGGTAAGATTCCTCAAGGGAGAGACGACCTAAGACAGGCACAATCACAGGCATCCCCAGGGAAGGACTTGGGGAGCTATAGCAAAAGGGAGTGATGGACCCTCATCCCTCGCCTTTGACATAGCCTGAGTCCTCATTCTGTCTGTGAGAAGTCAGTCCCCTAATCTCTTGGCTGTCTTACTTCCCCTGCCTGACTTTACCCTGAAACAATGACAGAGGGCGGTGCAACCCTGTGCTGGAAAGGGCGGGTTCCTCAGGGTGATCAGGCCTAAGAAAAAATACATAAAATCCTGTGAAACCTGCTTTGCTAAGAATGTTCCAAATAAATGATAAGGGTCCAAGCAGGAAATGAGTTTGTTTCCCAAAGTTTTGTAGCCCTTTAGCTAACAGACCCTGACTCAGAATAAGCCCTCGTAGTTCTCTGTATATTATGTTGTTTGATCCTTACTGCCTGACAATGATTAATGACCTTTACCTGTATTCTTGTGCAAAATAAACCCAATAAAAGCCCATTGAGGAAAAGGCTCTTGGCCCTTCTCCTTTGAGAGATCGTCCACCTTTCTTCCCCAAGCAGGTCACGTCTTGGTAGACTAATTCTCATCCTTGGTGAATGGGGGGGCCTGCGGGCGGAGCCCCCCACACCAACACACTCCAAATAGGTAATTCTTTGATATTTCAAACACTTTACATACCATATGAGAAAGAGTATGTTGAGTTTATTGGTCTGTTATGGGAGTAGTTTCACCTCATAATAGAAAGGCTAGTCTCATTGACCCCTTGTTTAAAAATCATGTATGTATATCTCAGAACTCATCTTTTTCTGTTCTCTCAGATGTGTGTCTGTTACAGAACTCTACAGATGAAGTTGTCACCACAGGTAGGTCCTCATTAGCAAAGAATCTGTCTGCTCAAGTTTACTCCCAGTTGGACACTTGGAGTGAGAGCCAAGTCATTACTTACCAAATTCATTTTTTCTGCCAGGAGAATGCAAGTCCACATAAAATACCGGATGCAGTATATAAATTATCCAAGGCAGTGACTTCAGCTTTATATATATTGTTAGTTTTAAATCATCTACTTTTATTTAAACTTCTAGATTGGACTGTTAGTGCTATTTCTCTTTGCAAAGATACCCATCTTTCAGTAAACTACATTTTAAACTTTTCCATAAAGACAAAAAGAACACAGCACAGTTACAAACTCTGCTTTTTAAAAACTGTATGTAGAAACCTATCAAAAATTTTACAGCGGTATCATCTCGGTGATGGAACTACGGGAGACATTAGTTCTTTCTACTTTGCTATATTTTCCGTAATTTTATAAATGATTATACACTAGTTTATAAAATATATTTTAATAAGTTCTAAAATTAGTTTGTGAATTATAATATCTTAATAAACCTGTTAAAATATATGTATCTAAGTCTTTATTGTAAAAACACAACAATAAAAACAAATGAAATGCAAAGGAGCTAGAAGGGACCCACGAGATCATGCTGGCTGGTATTATACTTTGAAGATTTTATTTATTTACTTTTAGAGAGAGGGGTAGGGAAAGAGAAGAAGAGAGAAACATCAACGGGCAGTTGCCTCTTCCACCCTCTACTGAGGGACGGGGCCTGCAACCCAGGCATGTGGTCTGACTGGGAATTGAACTGGCGACCCTTTGTTTCACAGTCCAGCACTCAATCCACTGAGCCACACCAACCAGGGCTGGTGTTGTTATACTTTGTGTATTAGAGAAAAGTTTTTGCCAAAACCACCAGTTCATGAGTGGCTAAACCTAAACTAGGACTCAGGCCCCCTTCCAAACCAGCACTTTACAATACCTCTGCTGTTTCTCTTTAGACAAAAGGAAATATGTCACAGTTCAGTAAATCTAGATTTGATTACATGCTGTTTTGGCCTCAAGTTCATTTAAAGTAAGTGCTGCTCCAAAATAAAATTTTCTGAATAGTCATCTAAGAGAGTAAGAAAGCAATCAATGGGAATTTATACTAAACCAAAGTTCAACTCGAATATGTGATGGAAAACTTTAGTAACTACACAGTTCAATGAAGAAAGGGGCATGCTTGTGATCACCACAACTGCTGGATTTCAAGAACCTGGACAAGGCTGGGCTAGATGACTTCCAAGCTTCTCTCCTAACCAAGATTTTTGATTTTAAATAAAATGTCATTGCCACAAGTATTACTGCACCTACAATCAGTAGGTATTTGTTCAGCACTGAAATATAATCAGACAGAGCCTGATACAGATCCATACGTTACACTAAATTTCTCATCACAAAGGAGCTTCGAGGACAGCATGGGTTCAGGAGCTACGTAAGCTATGAGCAAGTTTATTACTAAAGTATGGAAATTTTATATTCTAAATATTAAAATACCTACAATGAGATTGCTAATTACAAAGTCACCATTCACCCCCCCCCACTTTAACTTACATTAAACATATTCATATCAAAATTCCTTACCATAAAGAACAGACTGGATGGATGTGCGCACTGATTATTTTAGC
Organism: Carollia perspicillata; assembly: GCA_004027735.1. Taxonomy (NCBI): domain Eukaryota; kingdom Metazoa; phylum Chordata; class Mammalia; order Chiroptera; family Phyllostomidae; genus Carollia; species Carollia perspicillata. The sequence goes on along the minus strand of PVKM010041962.1, from coordinate 8,190 downwards.
AATGCCTCTTGTCAAAAAATCCCAGATGACGATTCGGCCATCATTACAGCCAACTGCAAGCAGCGTGCCCCACCTGTTAAAGGTGCAAGTCAGGGCCATGCTGATACAATCCAAAGTTCCATCAGCTTCCTAGAAATTAAAGTGAACACAAAAATATATACAGTAATACCCAGATATCCAAATGATTATTGATTTTTTAATAAAAATAACCTTTTATTTATCTTTATCCTTGCCCAAGGACATGCTTGTTGATTTTAGAGAAAGGGGAAAGAAGAGAGAGAGAGAGAGAAACATTAATCTGTTGCCTCTTGTACGTGTCCCAACCAGGGACCGAACCTGCGACCCAGGTATGTGCCCTGATTGGGAACCGAACTGAGAATCTTTCAGTTTACAGGACAATTCTCCAACCATCTGAGCCACACTGGTCAGGGCTCCAAATTATTTTTTAAAGATTCTCTATCATCTATGACACTTCTCTTGAATTTAAATCATGACATACACCAAGATAATATTTATGTATGTTCTTATACCTATTAAACTAGTTAAAATGTAGAAATATTTATAAATGCTAACAAAATTTTTGGAAACAGGTATGATCAATCCCTTACATTATCATTATAACTTTGTATACACAATCTGAAGGGCAATTAGGCCAAATATTACAAGATTCATTAAAAGAATCATCCTGCTGACCCAGTAATCATATTTTTTGGAATTTATCCCCCCAAAAAATAATTTAAAACAAACACCCTAGAATAGCCTATATAATATTAGAAAAGCAAAAAAAAAAAATATATTAAAATCAATCCATTTAAAATACACTTGATCTTAGCCAAAAGGCCAAGAAGCAATCAATCCATTTAAAATAATCATAATGACTTAACTGAAACATACAAAATCTGTCCAGAAAAAGTTCAGCCACTGTTAATATAAGAACAGTTTGCATGACAAAGATGTAACCTGACAGCCAAGGGGAGTGGACTGGAACGTGCATGTGTGAACAGTGACCAACTTCACTGCACTAGTCAGCGGGGGCAGCGTGAGTGAGCATGTGTACTGTGTGGCTGTTGAGTTCAAGTACAGCAATGAATCTACATCAGATTTTGTGTTGAGTTGAACATTCCTTCATGGAAACGGTGATTCAGAAGGCCAGAGCTATGGGCAACTGGTGAGTGTGGTGAGTGGCAGCTTATTCACAACAGCATGCCCACTCAGGCATCATGTCTCGTCCAGAGTTTTATGGTGAAACATCCAATCACCTGGGTGACTCAGCTCTCCCTACAGCCCATATTTGGCATCCTGCGACTTCTGGCTCGACTCCCAAAACCAAAATCACCTTTCAAAGGGAAGAGATTTCAGACTAATAATGAGATTGAGGACAACACAACAGGGCAGCTGATGGCTACTGGGAGAACTGTGTGAGGTCCCAAGGTGCCTACTTTGAAGGGGACTGTACAATGTCCTATGTACAATGTTTCTTGTAGCTTGTATCTTCTTTAATATCTTTACTTTTCATATTACATGGCTGGATACCTTCTGGACAGACCTCATATTCCAAAACATTTATATATTTTAAACAGTAAAGCCCACTTATAGCATATATTGATTTGTTACTTTGTAAAAGCATCAATCAAAACTAGAAAAAATATATAGGCAATGGCACTGCTTGTGATCCTTTAATCAACTTTTTTTTTATTTAAAGGGAAATGAACTGTAAGATTTACATTATTTACATTATGGTGAGATTTTCAGGCAATATTGCCTATCTGCCCCCACCCCCAAAACGGAACATTTCATTTGCTGTATTTCTGTTGCTATAATGCAAAAGACATATCATCACATTTAACATTTCTGTTGTCAAAAAAAAAGGATCAAAATGCATTTTCCACTCAAGCACAAAGCTAGTGAGTTATCACATTCATAAAATCACAACACTACACACTCTTACCTCTGGATAATTCTGCCCAAAGGACTCTGCAACGAAACAAAGAAAGAGAGTTGGTGGAACACGTGCAACGTACCAGGGGGCCTGCAGTTCATGAGTGGTATGTAGCAACAACCTGCAAAGTGTGGATGGGGAACTGAAGCCCTTTCTTACTCTCATTACTATATCAAGACGGTACTCGCCTTTTTATCCTCATTATCACTTCAGTTTATGGACGAGCTCTCCTGAGGCTCTATGACCTATGACACTGCAACAGAATGAATGCAGAAGCAGAAGAAAGAATTCTGGCAACTTCTATTTAGGCAAACATTACAGAGATTTGTAAAATGATGTTACTCTTCTATTTTTTTGTTTTAGAAAATAGTTGTTTTTCATAAAAATATGTTACTTACATAAACAGGTAATGATGTCATTTGATTATTTTTAAATAACAAACTTTTAAAAATCAAGTCAAATTATCTTAAATTCCAAACATTCCCTAAAATTTTTATTAACAGCAGCCAACCAACAGCGATCACTCCCCTGATTAATAACAGCATCTCGGTTGTGACACAGGCTAGCAATTGGTTAAACACGTGTCTCCATTTCTCAAGCAAAAAATATTTTGGTACAGAAATTCCTGGATGGTTTTCCTATATTAAATTTGGTATTTATACACTGGTAGTAATCAACATTTCAAGCTACAGATGATATGATACTGCTTGCTTGTCAGAAATTTAATTTCAGGAGCAGCACCATCTTTTGTCAGTATTTACTTATGTAATTACCTAAAGATTTTATTTCAATGGTTTTTAAATATTTTATTTACTTTTAGAGAGAGGGAAAGGGAGGGAAAGAGAGAAATATTGATGTGTGAGAGATACATCCATCAGTTGCCTCTCTCACGTCCCTAACAGGGGACCCAGCCCATAACCCAGGCATGTGCCCTGACCGGGAATCAAACCTGTGACCTTTTGGTTTGCAGGCCAGCGCTCAATCCACTGACCCACACCCACCAGGGCTTATTCCAATGGTTTTTAAACTATACTCTGAGAACTACGGGACCATGAAAGCTGTTTTACATATAGGGCATCCAAATAAGATTTTATTTTAAAAAGAAGTCATATGCTTTAAAAAAAAAAGAGTCTGAAAGCTGCTTTCATTATATTTTGTCCTTTTAAAACAACTAATAGACACCATGGCTGGTGTGGCTCAGTGGATTGAGTGAGAGCCTTCGAACCAGAGTTGCCAGTCTCATTTCCAGTCAGGACATATGCCTGGATTTCGGGCCAGGTCCTCAGTAGGGGGCGCTCAAGAGGCAACCACACACTGATATTTCTCTCTCTCTCTTCCTCCCTCCCTCCCTCTAAAAATAAAATCTTTTCTTTTAAGATTTTATTTATTTATCTTTAGAGGGTAAGGAAAGGAGAGAGGGAGAGAAATAATGTATGGTTGCCTCTCGTGCATTTCTGCTGGGAACTGGCCTGCAACCCAGGCATGTGCCCTGACTGGGAATCGAACTGCGATCCTTTGGTTCGCAGGCCTGCACTCAATCCACTGAGCTACACCAGCCAGGGCTAAAAAATAAAATATTTTAAAAAATTAATAGAAAATTGAAGAATGGAAACATTAAAATATCACCACCCCATGCTGTATAGTTAAAAAAAAAAAACTAAAAAAAGCATGAAACTCAAGGTAAATAATTGCCAAAAGGGTAAATATCTTGATTTATCTAATGTGCACCGGACTTATGGTGGCTGATCAAAAGAAAAGAAATGAAATGCTGAAACCAGAAAAAGATACTACGCATATTATTACGTGACTTGCTGCTTTAACAATATATCCTATACATCTTCAATAATACAGATAATACTCACATGGTTTAGAAACAATAAAAAGGAGTACTTATTTAAAAATCAAAAAACCAAACAAATTTAAAAAATACACTCTAAAAATATAAAGTACTCAGGAAGGTGCATTGTTACTTGTGCTGTGTTGGGAGAAGGGAAAGCCACACACGAGATTCTGAGAATGCAGCCCTGGCTGGAGTGGCTCAGTGGACTGAGAGCCAGCCTGCAAACCAAAGGGAGGCCGGATGGTTTGACTCCTGGTCTCCCAGATTCAAGTTGGGTCCTCAGTTGGGGGCATACAAGAGGCAGCTGGTTGATGTCTCACTCCCTCTCTTTCTTCCTCCCTTCCCCCTCTTTAAAAAAACAAATAAATAAAATCTTAAAAAAAAAGATTCTGAGAGAATGCAGAATCCAGGAACCATTTAATGCATGATTATCCCCTCAACACATATCACCCTGATTTTGTATTTTCGCTTTATGTTTTGGATTGGGTTTTTTTTTTTGTTTGTTTGTTTTTTTTTAGGGTCATCCTGATTAAGGTTACAGTGAGGAGTGTGGAGGAACACAAAGAGAAAGTGATGTATAAAAAAGACTGAGCTAGGTTGGGACACTTTGGTTGAAGGGCCTGAGCCAAGAATGTGGTCGGGCAGAGCTGAGGAAGCACTGAGGCCGCTCCCTCAGGATGCTCAGGACCACTTTTATGTTCTCCAGCTGGACGGCCTGGGCTTGGTTTTAAAGACCAGTACGGGAAAAAAGGTGCCCAAAGATGCGAATGACAAAAAGAAATAAACCCTGCTCAAAGAGGCTTACCTTCATGGTATACTTGATAATTTAAAAAACATAATAAGTTTTATAGCGATATTCACACTTCCAAAACTGACTACAGAAGAAAAATCCTCGACTGAATCCACACGGAAACAACACACTGAAAGGCTGTTAAAGATCTACTATTTAAAAAAAGAAAAAGGTCAGCAAGCAAACAATTTTGTGAGCAACGTCTCTTAAATCTCAAGCTGTAGATAATTACTGTTATTCAAGCTATTTCACAGCAGAAAAAAAATTCAAATATGGATAATTATACTAATTCTCAGATAAAAGTTTTCACTGGTGTTACTAAGTGAATAAAAAAGCAAACCAAAATGTATATAATATCTCATTTTTGGTTAATGTGTACAAATACACACATGAGAATAGGCATGAAGAAAAATGTGAAAGGAAACACATCGGATCACCAACGAAATGGAGGAGGCAAGTAAAACACACTCAAAAAAACCATCCAGGACTTCCAGCCAAGATGGAGGCGTAGGCAGATACACTTTGCCGCCTCACACAATGAAAATAAGGACAACAAAATGAACCCCCCCAAAAAAACCCCCAGAACTGCCAGAAAATAGAACTGTATGAAAGTCTGACAACCAGGGAGTTAAAGAAGAAACATTCACCCAGACTGGTAGGAGGAGCAAAGACTGGCAGCCGGGTGGAGAGAACTCCGGGCAAGGCGGCAGCTGGTGGAGAGGGTGGTCCCGCAACTGCATGTGAATAAACCAGGAGGAATAACTGGGGAGCAAGACAGACTGGGCAACCCAGGGCTCTAGCATGTGGGGGCAGGGAAAGGATAAGGCCTCAAAACCTCTGACTGTAAAAATCTGTGGGAGTTGAGGTGGCAGCAGGAAAAACTCCCAGCTTCACAGGAGAGCTTGCTGGAGAGACCCACAGGGTCCTAGAACGTACAAAACCCACCCACCCAGGAATCAGCACCAGAAGGGCCGAATTTGATTGTGGGTGGTGGGCAAAGAGACTGAAAGCCTGCTAAGAGCCAAGCAAGCAGCATTGTTCCCTCTCTGACACCTCCCCCACATACAGCATCACAACACAGCCACGTGGGTTGCCCCACCCTGGCAAATACCTAAGGCTCCACTCCTCACAATGTAACAGGTACACCAAGACACAGAAATATGGCCCAAATGAAAGAATAGATCAAAACTTCAAAAACAGAACATAGCCAACCTATCAAATGCAGGGTGTTTTGAACTCTGCAGGTAATCAGGATGCTCACAGAAATGGCTGAGTATGATAGCAAAATAGAAGAAAAAGTCAAGGCTATGCAAAGTGAAATAAAGGAAAATGTATGGGGAATCAACAGTGATGGGAAGGAAACTGAGGCTCAATTGAATGATTTGGAGCAGAAGGAAGAAATAGAATGAAGAAACAGGAATTCAAAAAAGTAAGGAGAGGACAGGCTTAGGAACCTCCAGGACAACTTTAAATGTTTCAACATCCGAATTATTGGGGTGCCAGAAGGAGAAAAGGAAGAACAACAAGTGGAAAATTTATCTGAACAAATAATAAAGGAGAACTTCCCCAATCTGGCAAAGGAAATAGACTTCCAGGAAGTCCAGGAAACTCAGAGAGTCCCAAAGAAGTTGGACCTAAGGAGGAACACACCAAGGCATATCATAATTATATTACTCGAGATTAAAATTAAGGAGAGAATCCTAGAAGCCACAACAGAAAAGGAGACAGTTACCTACAAAGGAGTTCCCATCAGACAGCTGATTTCTCAAAAGAAACGTTACAGGCAAGAAGGGGCTGGAAAGAAGTATTCCAAGTCATGAAACACAAGGACCTACATCCAAGGTTACTCTATTCAGCAAACCTATCATTTAGAATGGAAGGGCAGATAAAGTGGTTCTCAGATAAGGTCAAGTTAAAGGAGTTCATCATCACCAAGCCCTTATTATATGAAATGTTAAAGGGACTTAGTAAGAAAAAGATGCTTAAAACCATGAACAGTAAAATGACAACAAACTCACAACGATCAACAACTGAACCTAAAATCAAAAATAAAAAGCAAACTAGAACAGGAACAGAATCAGAGAAATGGCGATCCCATGGAGGGTTACCAGTGTGAAGGGGAAGGGGGAGAACTGGGGAAAAGGTACAGGACATAAAAAACATAAATGGCAGGTACAAAACAGACAGGGGGAGGTTAAGAATAGTACAGGAAATGGAGAAGCCAAAGAACTTTCATGTATGACCCATGGACAGGAACTACAAGGGGAGAATACAGGTGGGAGGGGGTTGCAGGGCGGAGGGGAATAAAGGGGAGGGAAAAAAAGGGACGACTGCAACAGTATACTCAATAAATATACTTAAAAAAAGAATCCCGCTCTGGCTGGTGTGGCTCAGTGGATTGAGCATGGGCCTGCGAACTGAAAGATCACCGGTTCAATTCTGGGTCAGGGCACATGCCTGGGTTGTGGGCCAGGTCCCCAGCTGGAGGCATGTGAGAGGCAACCAATCGATGTTTCTCTCCCTCTCTCCCTGCCTTCCCTGCTCTCTAAAAAGAAATATATAAAAATCTTAAAAGCATCCATAGTTAAAATCATATATCATGAGTGTATCTACATGAATACATTAAAAATTGTTAGATCTATTATCTCCTAATGTGTAGGAACAGTATCTTTCCAGTATTAAGTATAGAAAATTAGTTGCAAATAATGTATCTACAAAGTTCCGTACCTGGAAAAAGCAAAAACAAAGCCCTTAGACATTTGTTTAATGTGTTTGTCTGAGTAAGCCAAAGGGTATAAAAGGCTAACTCCACTTCCGGCCAAGATGGAGGCGTAGGTGGAAAGAGTCGGCAGGCAGCGGAGAGGGAAAGCGGCAGGAAAACGTGGTGGCTGCCAGGCTCGAGAGCTCCAGGAGGCGTAGGTGGTGTGGAGCTTGCAGACCCCAGACGCGGGGAGGAGACGAGCAGAGCACGCAAGGCACGCAGGGCAGTTGGCCAACCGTGGACACACATTCTCGTGCAGATAAACTGGGCAAGAGCACACAGTGAGACGGACCGCACAGCACAGGGCCCCAGCGACGGGAAATAAAGCCTAAAAACACTGTTTGAAAAGGTGCCGGGAGAGGCCTCACAGGAGGGGTTGCCGGGGAGACCCGCAAGGTCCCAGATTGTGCGTAGGCCCTCCCACCTGGGAATCAGCGCCAGGGGGGCCCAGTTTGCTTGTGGGAGGCAGCAGAGGGGACACAAATCCAAGAGAGCAAGGAACAGGCGCCATTGTTCCCTCTCGGACCCCACCCCCACAGACAGTGTCACAACCCTGCGACTAGGTTGTCCTGCCCTCCTGAACACCTAAGGCTCCGCCCCTCATACATAATAGGCGCCACCTGACCAAAAATGACTCAAACACAAGAAAAGCTCAGAGTCCCAGAGCCAATACTTTTAAACAAGCAACAGATAGCCAACCTATCAGATGCACAGTTCAAAGCACTGCTAATCAGGGTGCTCACAGAATTGGTTGATTTTGGTCACAAATTAGATGAGAAAATGAAGGCGTTCATAAGTGAAATGATGGAAAATGCGCAGGGAACCAGTAGTGATGGGAAGAAAACTGGGACTCAAATCAA
>PVKM010041961.1:0-12964 GCA_004027735.1 Carollia perspicillata | reverse complement strand
TAGAGGGAAAGGGAGAAAGGGAGAGAAACAGCGATGTGTGAGAGACACAACAATCGGCTGCCTCTTTCACGCCCCAACTGGGGACCTGGCCAGCAACCTAGGCGTGCGCCCTGACTGGGAATTGAACCAGCAATTTTTCGGTTCACAGGCCGGTACTCAATCCACTGAGCTACACTAGCCAGAGAAAAATTGGTCAATTTTTGTGTAGCCATTTTAATATTGGAGATGGAAGAAAATACGCAGTGGAAATTCACAAGAAGTTTTGTGCAGTGTACGGAGAAGGTGCTGCGACTGATTGAATGTGTCAAAAGTGGTTTGCGAAGCTTTGTGCTGGAGCTCTCTCACTGGACAATTGGGTAGACCAGGTCGAAGCTCCACGGTTGGGTAGACCAGTTGAAGTTGATAGTGATCAAATGGAGACAGTAACTGAGAACAATCCACATTATTCCAAGCAGGAGATAGCCAACATACTCAAAATATCCAAAGCAATAAAGTTATTGGTGAACATGAAATGTCTTTTATTTTATGGAAATCGAAATGGACTTTGGCCAACTCAATATTTGCTCCTGTTTTTCTTATATGTAAACCTAGACTTCAGATTCCTTTACGTATTGTTCCAATGATTTTTTTTTTCATTTTTGCTTAGTGTTGTGTTCATTTACTGAAGAGCTGGCTTCTACTTTGGCAGATGTATACTTGGTTACTGTTCTTAAGGATGTTGGCCCAACAGTTTGGGAGTTGTAATAGGCCTTGGTTTTTTCGACTTTCATTTCTGTATCATGACAACCGTGTACTGCGAGTTAGGACGTGGAACCTCCTACCATGCGAGTGAAGTGTCCCTCCGGTGTACTGCTCTCTGGTGTCGTGCACATCTGTCTGTCAGGGCATGTACCACATTGCAGTGGAAGCCTGCCTTGTCTAAGCCAAGCTGGTTAAAGAATGTCTGTTCTCACTGGCTACTTCAATTTTCATCCACTTATGGACCTAACTGCATTTTGTCCTCACAGCCCCCAGGGAATGCAGTTCATGCCCTTGGGGTAGCTCATAGTAGAACGGCAAGAAAGAGCCCAACGGTTACAATTCAGAGGGATTTGTGCCGTCAGACATACAAACACAGGGCACCTAGAAGCTCAGAGGAGTGCATATGTGAGCCAAGACATCCCAAGGGACATTTGCTTGAGCTGAGTTTTAGAGTTTCTGTGAAAGTTTGCTCTAAGAAACTTGCTCTAACACAAGTCTTGCTCTAGCCCCAACTTACTGTCACAAGCTTTTAGAAATGAAGTCATGGCAGGGCAGTTCCTTGACTGTTTTCCTGCTGTCCTGCCAGTAGGTATGCATTTCCTTCTGCCAGGATTGCCTGTCCTCTTTGGTTCTGCGGAACTGTGCCTTGGTAATCTGTTTCCTTGGTTATAGTAAATGTGCAATAAACATTTGTGTTTTAATAACTTGGGTGTGTGTTTTGTAAACAGACAGTGAAACTAAGTTCATAAAATAAGCACAAAGTTAGTCTTACTAGAACACGATACCAACACCCATACTTCTAAATCTTACCATTTCTGATTCAAAATCCTCTTGGCAGAACAACCTCCTCCCCTCACCTCCGGGGAGACATTTCCTTTCATAATCTAATGTGCACTTGTGTTTATAGAGTATAAAGTGTACCCACCACGTTTTGCACAAATGGGAAAAGCGCAGCTTAGCTTTGGAGCGTGTTAGTTACAAGTGATAACTGGGCAGAGGGGGACTCGGCTCGAATTAGAAATTGAAAATGGAGGCCCTCGTTCTTGGCGCATGTGGCCAAGTGTTTCCGTTAGCTAAATTATCTGTGGTATTCGACTATTTCATAATGGGAAGTAGAAGTTAAACAGTTTGTAAATTGTATTTTCCTGTAGGACATCTGATCAACATTTCTCTATAAAGTTTTCCCACAAAATTCTAGTTCCATGGGTTTTTAAACGGATATTCAGGAAAATAAAAAGTTGGGACTAAGTGTGGATTCCAGAGTCAAACAGAAACGCTGAGTTAAAAATCAGAGTTTGCTTTTATTTTCATGTATTGATTTTTTTTTTCAAATGAGATACTCCTTAGTATAGTCACACTGACTGTGCCTGCAACAAGGCCTTATGGCACTCCCACACTGGGCTGCTCTTCTGGTGTTTCTTCCCCTCAAGAGTCCAGGGTCTGCAGAAACATTAGGGGAGTTGCTGCTTAGATGGCAGGCACTTTTTTGCAGGGTCCCCAGCAAGGAATTATAGATAGAATTCTTCTCACTGGGCTTGGAGTTTCGCGCCTGTCACAGCAGTTAGCACTGGCAGACCACGGGTGGCAGGGACCCAGGGGACAGGCCGTCAGCCTGCTCCTTCCCTCTCGCAAGCAGCCTGCTTCCTGTGGTCTCCTTAAAACTGCTTGGGGCAGTGGTCTCACTCTGCTGATCTTGTACCCCATACTTAAAACAACTTGAGTATACATTTCTAATAAGGAAATACCTGTAAATTACACACATGTATTATTGCACTATGTGTATTTGAAAATATAGGAGAACTTTAAGGGATGACATAAAAATGGAAGTTACATTTCCCCCCACATTCCTGTGGGTCGTTTCGCACACACCTCGATGGTTACACAACTCTGTAAGTCTGGGCCTTTAAGAGTCAGGATTTGTATATCCAAGTCACCTTTCACCTTCCCCCACATTCCTGGGTGCAGTGTGCTTCCCAGAGCTGCTGAAGAATGCAGACTGTATTTACTTCTAAAGGAATCCTAAGGAACAGTAAGTGGAAAAGCAGGTAGCAATAAATATGTAGAGTCTGATTTCTTGTATGAGTTTTTAAGTTTGTAAAAAATACATTTATAGAAAATGTCCAGACTGATACGTCGCAAACTTATTAATGAACATTGGAATTAAGGGACTTGAGGGAGGAAGAGTTTTTATTTTTTACTTTTTTATCTTTCTATAGTGCTTGCATTTTTTATGAACTCAGGCTCTTTTCAGAACACTTTTGAAAGCCACTGGCTACATTGTGATGTCAAACGTGTTACGGTGCATTGTCAATGTTGCTTGTTGGAGCTGAATGATGAGAACATTGGACTTCATTATACTATTTCTACTTTTATGTATATTTGAGCATTTCCATAATAAAAAATTAAAAATAAACGCACTGCTAAAAGAGTCCGTAGAAACACACCACACGGTTAACAGTGGGGGTCTTGGGAGGAGAGCTGGGGAGTGGAACTCCGGGTTCCTGTCCTCCGATACGTCCCGTGAGCACGTCCTGCGTTCACAGAGGGAAGGGGAAACAATTACACACGCTGCAGAGCCTCCATTGGAAAGAGTTTCAATGTAGACGGGGATGAAATACTTGTTTAACTTCCCAGATTCCTGTTAATTTCAAAGGGAACATATAAAACGAATGTGCAAGCCAAGAGTGTTCCATGTGTAGGGCTCAGCTGTTCCATAATAAGATTTGAGGATTGTTTTGTAAGAGGATTCTTGAGCTTGTTATATAACGAAACAGAGGTGAGCCTCCAAGGCAAAGCCAAATGCCTCTGCACAGTCCCAGCAGCTTCAGGGAGAGCGCAGCTAGTGGTCCACCATGAATGATTTGCACGGTTAGCTAGTTACCAGGCCCCCAAATATTAAAAAAACAGTGTCTTAAAGTCGAGATCTAATTATGTCTCTCACATGGGGTCCAAGCCAATTAATATGTAAAGGACATTTTCTGTTGCTGAGTGCCATGCTAGGCTGCATTTGTAGGCAGATAGAATCTATAAGGAGGGAAATGATGGTTCATTAGCCGTGACCTTGTAAAAGTTAAGCTGTAGGTACCTCATGTGGGAAACAAAGAATAATATTAGCTACCTCAGGGGACTGTCATGAGGATTAAACGAGAATGTTTGCAAGGAACCTTTCGTATGGCGAGCACTCGAATGCCGGCCATTCTTGTTTTCATGGGAGAGACTGCTTACTGAACTGAGAACGTTCAGCTTGTGAGCACGTGTTCTGTGATTGTAAAGTGTCTTCTCAAACAGCCATGTGGTTAAGGGGTGATTGGTGTTTGGTTACTAACCGTTGCCAAGTTTAGGAATGGACGTGTAACCCAATCCGGCCACTAACACGTGAAGGGAGTCCCACGGGTCTTTTTCTGGATGTGGCGGTGTCCAGGTGTGGCGCCGCAGCAGCCAACTTGCTCTCAGCCCAGGGATGAAGCCAAATCAAGGATGGCGGAGTAGAAAAAGAAAAAAAAAAGTCATTTTAGAGATACTACTGAACTGCTGGACCAATCATCACTGAAGCCCACCCTACCTTGGGACTTAATGTTTTGAGAAATTAGAAACAGTTTTAAAAAAATGTAAGCCAGTTTGAGTTAGCTTCCCAAAGCATCCCAATTAATAGACCCTGCACCAGAGAAGATTTGAGGTAGCGGTGGTGGCATTTAGTCAGTCATATTTTATTGAGCTCTTTGGAACGCAAAAATGAACAAGAAATCAAGAAGTTCTGAGGCGCGAGGAACAGGGGCTTCTGGAAAGAGAGCACCTTGAACACATCCCGCCTCTCTTCTACTTGGAATTTAACCCACCTCCCTGTCCTGTGAAAAGCAGTTGCTGGGACCTGCAGGAGACAGACAAGGCCTGGGAGGTGGGTGAGGCCTCAGGAACCCTGACAGAGAGAGCAGGGGGCGACAGTCTTCTGTCTGAGGATGGTAACGTGGAACCCTAAGGAGGGGATGGGGCAAGGGCTTTGTGAGTGCGCCTGGTCTCCCTGGTCCTGAGCAGCTGGCCCACGTGGGTTGAGTTGCCACCACCCCTGAGTTGGAGAGCCGGGGAGCCTGGGAAGGGCTTCCTCCTAGAGCCTCCCCAGAGGACTGGCAACCCATCTGCTGCTAAGCTTGGGCCAGGGGACGCTGTGACTGTTCCTTCTACTGCTCTGGGAAGGCTGCCACTTAAGATAAGCCAGTGGCTGAAACAGCCTCTGTGAGCAAACAAAAGAAAAGAAGATTCCTTATGTGGCCCAGCAGCCAGGGAGAAGAATTACAAGCAGAACCCTCAGTACAGAAATAATTTCTGGCATAGATAACTTGAACCAAATCTCCTTGCCCACCCCACCCCCAACACACACACACACACACACAACATAAAAAAAGAAAAAGAAAACCCTTGAGATTTAAGTGCAACACACACAAAAAAACTTTCTTCTGAGATCCAAAAGGAGGATTTGGGTGTAAAAATTTCAGGAGATGAATTGAAGGAGAAAGTGGTCACTGTTGATGTGTGAATTAGTGCCCTGCAAGAAAAGAGAAAGACACAACTCAAAGCACAGTGCAAAAATAGACACATAAATCAGAAGATGGATAGAAATGGGGTGTGCTTGGAGAATCAACAGAAGGGGGCAATCGATAAAATAAGGAAAGTTTCTGAGCTGAAGAGAGACTTACATCTCAGAGTTCCAGGAAGAACTGATGATAGAAAGCCTCCTAGGTCTATTGTATCTCTGAGCTATCAGAAGAGACAAAAATCTTACAAGCTTCTGCAGAGAAGAACAAATTCCTTCTAAAGGAGGAAGAATCATCCTAGCACTGGACTGCTTGTCTACAACACCAGAAGCTGCAACACAAAAACTGCTGACCACTGGGAGGAAGGGGCTGTGTGGAAACTGACCAGGTACAAACTGGCCTGTAACTTTCCTTCACTCCGTGTTGCAAAATAACCCAAGAATATATATATTATCAGTAGCTACTACTTAGTGAGCAAATACACACAAAGTCTCCAGAAGGGTGCGGAAGGGCAAGGAGAATATAAAATCTTAGGAACACGGGGTGTGTCACCCGCACCTGGGTACTCAAAGTGCAGAGAACCTTGTACCTCTGACTGTTGTGGGGTGCGGCCGGGGCCTCCACACTGTGAAAGTCTATTGTTTTCCTGCATCGATCACCATCTGTCTTGACAACACCTGTAAAAACAGTCCACACCTAAAAATAGCAAGCACATCTCAGCAAATCTGAGCATTGGGGGTGGGGTGAACAGAGGGAAGCAGTGTAAAGGTCTCCTCTGGGGTGTGGCTGTGGAACGCTGGGGAAGTGACAGCATTCCAGAGTTTGGAGTGGAAGAACAGAGTGTTCTGGTGGGAGAAGGGTATGTCTGACTTTCATAGAATGGTAAAGAAAATTTTATCTGATTATCAGCCACAGGGCATGGAGGTAGCTGAAAACAGACTGGGAATCTACAAGAGAAGTCATACTAACAAGATGGAAAAGAGAAAATAAGGGCAACTTGATCAGCCTGCAAAAAGAAATACAAATACAAGTAAATGAGTAAAATAAGCTGACAAATAAGAGGAGTCCAATCATTACACTACATGTAAATGGACTGGATTTTCCCATTAAAAGTCAGAGCCACTTAGATTGAACTAAAAATATAAACCAGCTATACACTATCTAGGAAGCAAATATCTTTAAAAATCTTATAGGAACAAAATGTAAAGAAAAGTTGATAAAGAAGAGATTTACAAAGATACCAATTAAGTATAATAAAAATAAAATAGGAATAGCAAAATCCATAGCAGACAAGGAGGAATTTAAGGTTAAAGGCCCTATAAGAAGGCTACTATGAAGCAATATAAAACATATATTCAGAATTTGGTATACCTAATATGCCAAAAGCAAAGTAAATTCAAAGACAGCTTGGTAAAAATATTGTAGGCCTCAGACATTTTTTTTTTGAATCAGATCTAATACACAAAAAATGATGACAAGAAATGAATAATACAATTGACATACTTAATTTAATAAATATATATGTCACTGTAAGTCCCTCAAGTAAACATCCTAGAATGTTTTTCATATATCCAATAGAATATCATAAACATTGATTGTGTGCTTAATCACAAAGAAAGTCTTACTATATGTAGAAAAGAGATTTTTTTGTAGCATATTCAATAAAATTAGAAATAAGAGACTTAAAAATGTCCAGAATAGTCTACATAAATTAAGGAATACTTTCTGGATAACCTTTGGGACAAAATGGAATTTAGAACTAAAACCGCAAACTATCTAGAAAGCAGTGAAGAGGAGAATACTTTATATCGGATTCTGTACTTAGAGGAAAAGTTATAAATTGACCATTCTCATTAAAGAAGAATAAAAATGAAAGCACTTGCTTTTCTGCAGAGCAAATTCTATTGAAAGAAAATAAAGCAAATGAAAATATGAATGAGGAATTAATATGAACAGAGTTGGGACTTGGAGAGGCAAGTGAGGTGTTCGGGGCACAAAATTCGAGAGGAGGGAGTTGTGCAGGCGCCAGCCCTGCCCCCCTCCCCGCACCCTGGCTCTTCAGGAAGTGCTGGCTCACTGCACCGGTGCGGGCGGGTAGGTCACAACCTTGGCTCCTTGGGTTTTATGACCTGGGTGCCTTGCTTGCCTCATTAGTCCTGGCCCTGGCTATAAAGGTGAAAGCTTCCTTTTTAGGGAGAAAAAAGACATTGTTCTGAGTGTTTGTTTCTCCTTTTCTAATGAACTAAACTTGTTACAATCCAGATGTAATTTATACTTGCTACTGTGACCTTTTAATTTTACTAGTTTTATTCCAGCCCAGAAGAGAGAGTAGAGTTAGAGCAGTTCTTACAGAAATAACTTGGTGTAGTCTACTAATTTTTTTTAAAGAAAATTTTTTATCAGTGTATTAGATCCATTACCTTATTTTATATTCCTAAATTAATGGGCCTATTTTATGGGGCTACATATGTTATTGTGTGTCATTACTTAAAAATACAAATAGTAACAGATCTTACTCCATTTAGAATTTCAGGAGATAAGGTAGAAAATAAACACATATGTGTTCAGGAAGCACTAACCATGCAATAAACAAACCCTACAACCTCCCAGGAATAGAAAGAACTTGGAATTACTCCAAATACACTTTCTAAAAAGATAGTATTTAAATATACTCTTAAGAAGAGTATCTCTAAGATTTGGGAGAAATATTACTGTTCTCCAAAATAATTTCTCTTGACAGTTAACAAAACTATTAACAAAGCTATTCAACTTTATAGTCTATTGTTTTCCTCTTTTTTCTTTTGTGTATTATACCTAATACATGTGTATTCTTGTAATGTTTGACGTTAAACATTTAATTAGTGTTAACAGAACACTACATAGCATTCCTGTGGCTCAATCTTATTTTCTGTGAAAAATATATCCATTTTCTTTGATTACCTTGGGAAGTATTATTAGAATTGCAGAATTTACTTTGTGATTTTTCCTGTGATTTAATGTTATGTTTCATTTACTCATTCCTGAGATCATATATAACTTTGTGACTCTCTTGCTTGGAGGTATCTCACAATAATAATTTAAATATATGTTGCATGCCATAAACAAGTAAAAGCTGAAAACCTAAGAATATTAATATGCAAAAGCACAAGGACCAGATGGTTTCACAGCTGAGTTTTTCTCTATTTAAAAAAATGAAATGATCATCGCAATATTATCTGAACTACCCAAGGCCGTTGGTAACAGCCGTGGAACATCATCGCACAATGAGGACAGCGCACACAAAAGGGCGTGGCTCAGTTTCACTTAGGAAAATAAGGCAAAAATCTACATAAATTTTAGCCAGTAAAGTCTGGCAATGTTATGAAAAACGTACATTGTAACCATGGAGGATTTATTGCAAGGATGCAAGTGTGAGTTGGTACCAGGAAATCTATGAACATAATTTCTGTTATGAATAAACTAAAGAGGAAACACCAATATTACCAAGGCATTTCCTACATTTCAGTAGCCATTTCTAAGAAAAACAGAAGAAAAATAGAACAAAACCACTTAGATCCAATGGACTTTACTTGTCAAAATTAAAAATAAAGTATTATAAAAGCAAAACATTAAAACTTTTAATACTAAGAATGAAACGGTGGTGTTCGCTATCAATATTCTTATGTCTTAGAGCTTCTGGCTCAGCTGGTAAAGTGAGAGAATAAATTAATCCGATAGGTTGTCTTTTTGGTGGTAAAATGATTGTGCACCATGAGAGTCTGGTGAAAACCAAATCAAACCAAGTAGAATTAGTAAGATAACTTGATAAGTGGACAAATATAGAATAAATAAACAAAACCCCAAAGCTATAGAACCCCTAGTTCTATATACTAGTGATAAACCCCATTAAATAGAAATGGAATCAGTGATTCCATTCTCAATAGTGACAAAAAATAAAATATGTAGGAATAAATGAAAATTAAAAAGAAAAATTATAAAATCTTATTGAAGAACATGAAATGAAATCTGAAAAATGGAAAACACACAATGTTCCTGGATGAGAGGACCTCATATAATAAAATGTCCAGTTCTTGTACTAATTTCTATATTTTGCATGATTCCCAATTAGAATATTAACAAAGATTTTAGGGGAATTGTACTACATTACCTTAAAGTTCTTAAGGTAAAATCATTACCTTAAAGACTAGATATCTGAGAATATACAGTATATAAAGCCTCTGTAAGCAAATAAATTAAAGACTTTGAAATCAATTACGTTTTATTAGAATAGAAATAAACAAGGATATCGGCATAATGAAATAGAGAATTAAGAAGTAGTTCTCAGTATGCGCTTAAAATTTATGATAAAGGTGGGGTCTCAATTCAGCGAGGAAAATTTATTTAAAAAATAATGTTAGTGTGAGTGTTATTTATATAAAAGAAAATAAAATCGGTGTTCTATCTCACACCATGTACAAAAGTGTATTTCAGATTAAAGCCTTTAAAACAAACACAAATCTCAGAAGAAAATCTTTTTGTGGAAGAGCAGTTCAATGATGAGAGAGGCTGTAATTAAGTCAGGAAATCCGTATGTTATAAAAGAAATGTGAGACTCCATTACTACTGTATAACAAAGAAATGCCATAGCTAAACTCCATAGAGGGAAAGATTTAGAAAAATATTTGCAAAGAAGTTGACAGATAAAGAGTTTATATACTTCATAAAATACATAGTTCTCACGAACCGACAAGAAAAAGACAACCATTCTAACAGAAAATGGGATTTGGACAATTAATTCCCAGTACAGCAAATCCAATAAACATATGGACAGACTCTCAATTCTCAGAGTAGGTAGGGAAATGTAGAGTAACAATGACGTCATCACGTACACTCATCAGATTGACAGAAATTAAAATGAGAAGTTAATATTTCTGCCCTCAAGGAAGTGGGGAGAGAATAGGTACTCACACATTGCTGGGGGAGCTGCCAACAGTTTCAGTGTTTTAGGAGAATAATATGGCAACATTAAATTAAAAATGATGTATATATAAATATTCTTATGTCTTAGAGCTTCTGGCTCAGCTGGTAAGGTGAAAGGATAAATTAATCACTATAGGTTGTCTTTTTGGTGATAAAATGATTGTGCACCATGAGATTCTAGTGAGAACCAAATCAAACCAAGTAGAATTAGTAAGGTAACTTGATAAATGGACAAATGTAGAATAAATAATTTGACCTAGCAATTCCACTAGTAAAAGTATTTCCTAGTATCAGACATATATAGGATAGATATATAGGACTGTCAAATGCAGTGTTTTGCAGAGGGGCAAAAAGCTTGAAGCAAAGTGAAGGCACAGCAGTAGGAGACGAACAATAAATGAAGACATCTCCACAACGTAGAATATTATGCAGTCGACAAAAAAATGAGCTAAATCAATTGACCTAAAAACATTTCAGGAGGTAGATTTGAGTAAGAGAATCAATTTGCTGAAAAGAATACATAATAGAATTACATTTTTGTAAAATAGAGAAAGCCCCCTTGTGTATGAGAATGGGTTTATATGTTAGGATATATACTATCCAAGATATTTTAATTACACCTCTAGTTTTTAACGTGGGTGAGGGGCCAGGGCAACTGCCCAAGCAAGGAGAGTAAGAAACAGATGGCACTGACTCCTGCAGTGTGTGCGGTTCTTCGTATATGGGAGTTAGCAAAAGATCCACCTCACCTGGCTTATAAGGAGACCAGTGATATATCATTGACTGAAAAATAAAGACTAAAAGCAAGCTGCAGGGGAGCCTGTATGCTTCTATGATTCTGCTTTGGTGAAAACAAGAAAGCTCTGAGTGTGTATAAAGGCTCTGGGATGTTGGAGGGAATAACCGCCCGGCTGAGACTGTTCTCTACCCTAACTCACTGGGGTGGGCGCGGGGGTGGGGTGGGGGGGGTGGATGCAGGGTGGTGATTAGCTTTCTCTTTTCAAGCCTTTGCATCATTTCACATGCTGATTTTATGCTTTGTAAAATGTCCTGATTTTTCACTTTGTTCCTGGTTCCACATGGCATGGCTACAATAATTTTACCAGAAGAATGAAAAGATGCTAAGAGTAAGTATAGCAGGGGGAGCCGATAGAAGCTCGTGTCAGGTGGGATGGTCCTCGTTAAAGGATCCCGATGCAGTAACACCTGCCCTGGGCCTGGAAGCAAGTAAGGAAGCTGGCAGCAGAGGAGCAGTCGAACGCAACAGAACGGGCAGAGACCCAGAAACAGGAGGGAGTCTTGCACTTTCGAAAGAACTGAAAGATGGCCCACGTGTCCAGACCCACATTTCTCAAACGAAGCACACATTAGAATCATCGGGAAAGCTGTTTAAGCCACAGTCCCCAGGCCTTGCCCCAGACCAAGTCAGTCAAACTCTCTAGGGGATGGGGCTGAGACCTGGGCGGCTTCTACAGCCTCCAAGGCCGTTCCAACGTGCAGGCTGGGCTGGCACCTGTGGACAATGAAAGATGTAGTGAACGAGGGAGCAGCAGTGAGAGGCCTGTCTGGAGGCCTGGGGGCTGGAGTAATTATTTGGGAATTTTTCCAAAGAGTAGTGGGAATTCATCTGAAGGACTTAAAACAGGAAAATGGGATCTGATTTTTTTCCCGAGATCACTCTGGCTGTTGTGATGAAAATGGATTGAAAGAGAAGTGCAGACCCAACAGGAAGAGTTGGAAAATCGCGGCAGACACCCCGGCCAGAGGGAGTGGTGGGAGAGAATGATGGCAGCGGAGCTGGGGAGATGTAAGCGCGTTGAAGAAATGCAGGTAGAATCCACAGGAGTTGGCGATTGTTGGGTTGTGAGGGGCCAACGGGAAAGAAATATGATGCATGAGCCCCCAGTGTCTGGCATCAGCAGCTGAGGGGCAGTGATGACATGCACTGAGCTACAGAACAGGGGGCATGGGGAGGAGCGGGTCTGGGGATGCAGGGAGGACATAGTGGGCTCAGTTTTGAACATTCTGAGCTTGTGAGACAGTAAAGGAGAGAACTCTAACGTGGGAACGGTTGGCCCGTGTGGGTCCTAATGAAAGTCTCAGGAGTGGGCGAGATTGCCCAAAGCGAGAGAGCAGAGTGAGCGGGGAGAGCCAACCTTGAACGGCTGGGCAGAGGGCAGGGAGAAGGGGAGTCTGAGAGGAGGAGGAAGTCCAGCAGGGCACAGGTAAGTGAGGGCCAAGTGAGTGGTACAGGGCATCATCATCCATGTTACAGCGAGGCACTGAGGAGCGAGAGATCCGTGGGCTGGCCTGAGCTAGCAAATGGCTGGTGAAAACAATGGGGGCTGGACAGGCAGAGGAGATTCAGTTAGGGAGGAGAAAGTTCTGGAGAGAGAGGAAGAGGGAGGCGGTAGAAGAGCAGAGATGGGACCCGTCCCGTCTGAGGTGTGTCAGGGCCAGTCATCATGCCGCGATCAAGGAGAAGTAGGTAAGTGTGAAGGAGGTTAGCAGGTGGATGGCGACTTTCGGGACTGAATTCTTTGGTCTTCCTCTTGCTTGTCTCTTTACAAAAATTTGTTTATTTGTTTAAGTCCTCACCTGCAGACATGCTTAGAGAGAGGGGAAGGGAGGAAGAGAAGCACTTATGTGAGAAACACCAATCGGTTGCCTCTCGTGCTTGCCGGGGCTGGGGATGGAACCCACAACCTGGGCACATGCCCTGACCTGGAATAGAA
>PVKM010041959.1:0-12953 GCA_004027735.1 Carollia perspicillata | reverse complement strand
CAGACACCATGACCAAGTGGGATTCATCCCAGGGATGCAAGGATTGTTCAACATTCGCAAATCAGTAAATGTAATACATCACATAAACAAAAGCAAAGACAAAAATCACATGATCATACCAATAGATGCAGAAAAAACATTTGATAAGGTACAGCACCCATTTATGATCAAACACTTAGCAAAGTGGTAACAGAGAGAGCATTCTTCAACATAATAAAGACCATATATGAGAACCCTACAGTCAACATCATACTTAATGGACAAAAATCTTAGAGCTTTCCCACTAAGATCAGGAATAAGACAAGGATGCCCACTTTCACCACTTTTATTCAACATAGTATTGGAAGTCCTAGCCACAGAGATCAGACAAGAAGAGAAATAAAAAGCATCCAAACTGGAAAGGAGGGAGTATAACTGTCATTGTTTGTAGATGGCGTGATAATGTACATAGAAAAACCTAAAGACTCCACCAAAAAACTTCTCAACCTAATAAATAAATATGGCAAGACATTAGGATTCAAAGATAACATTCAGAAATCAAAGGTGCTTTTATATGCTAAAAATGAAATATCAGAATCAGAACTAAAGAAAAAATACCATGTGTTATAGCAATAAGAAATATAAAGTACCTAGGAATAAACTTTACCAGGGAGGTAAAAGACATATACTCAGAAAACTACACAACATTAACAAAAGAAATTAAGGAAGACACACAAAAAAATGGAAGCACATACCATGCTCATGTGTTGGAGGAATTAACATCATCAAAATATCAATATTACCCAAAGCAATTTCTAGATTCAATGAAATCTCTATTAAAATGTCAATGACATATTTCACAGATTATAACAAACATTTCAAAAAGTTATATGGAATCATAAATGACCCCATAGAGCCACAGCAATTTTGATAAAGAACAAAGTAGGAGGTATCTCAACACCTGATGTCAAACTATATTGCAAGGCCACTTTAATCAAAACAGTATGGTACTGGCATAAGAACAGACATATAGACCAATGGAACAGAATAGAGAGCCGAGAAATAAAGTAAAGTCTCTATGGTCAATTCATATTTCATAAAGGGGGCAGAAGCATAAAATGGAGCAATAATTGCCTCTTCAACAAATGGTGTTGGTCAATCTAGACAGCTACATGAAAAAAAAAATGAAACTAGACCACCAACTTACACCACACACAAAAGCAAATTAAAAGTGGATAAAAGATTTAAATATATGTCATGACACAATGAAAGTCCTAGAGGAAAACAGAGATGGGAAAATCTCAAATATTCCACACAATAATATTTTCACTGATATGTCCCCTAGAGCAAGGGACATAAAGGAAAGAATAAATAAATTGGACTTCACCTAAATAAAAAGCTTCTGATGTCTAAAGAAAACAGCAGTAAAATGAAAAGGGAATCAACCATATAAGAAAATATATTTGCAGATGGTACCTCAGACAAGGGTTTGGTTTCCAAAATATATAAAGAACTCACAAGACATCATATCCAGAAGGCAAGCAATCCATTTAAAAAATGGGCAAAGGACCTAAACAGACACTTCTCCAAGGAGGACATATGGAGGGCCCAGAGACATATGAGAGGATGCTCAGCATCACCAGTCATGAGAGAGATGCAAATTAAAACCACAATGAGATACCACTTCACACAGGTCAGAATGGCCATCATAAACAAATCATCAAACAACAAGTGCTGGCGAGGTTGTGGAGAAAAGGGAACCCTAAATGTACTGTTGGTGGGAGTGCACACTGGTGCAGCCACTGTGGGAAACAGTATGAAATTTCCTCAGAAAACTAAAAATGGAACTGCCTTTTGACCCAGCATTATATCCTAAGAATCTTGAAACACTAACTCAAAATAACTTATGTACCTCCACGTTCATAGCAGCACATCTTATAATAGCCAAGTGCTGGAAGTAACCTAAGTACTCACCTGCACATGAGTGAATAAAAACCTATGGTACATTTACACAATGGAATACTATGCAGCAGAAAGAAAGAAGGAGCCTGCACCCTCTGCAACAACATGGATGGAACTGGAGTATTATACTAAGTGAAATAAGCCAGGTGGTGAAAGACAAATACCATGTGATCTCATCGATAAATGGAACCTAATCAACAAAACAAAGAGGCAAGGAAAATAGAACCAGAGACATTCAAATAAATAACAAACTGATAGTAACCAGAGGGATGGGGTGCAGGGAATCATGGAGTAAAGTAGGGAAGGACCATCAAGGAACATTTATAAAGGACATATGGACAAAGCCATAGGGGGGTAGAATCAAGGGTGGGAGGAGGGGATAAGTGTGGCAAAGGATCATGTTGGGGTGAAAATGGAAACAACTGTACTTGAACAACAATAAAAATAAAATAATATAAAATAATATACTCTTGAACAAAAATTTAATAAAACTGAATTATTGAAGCACTAGAACTGTTTTATATAACAAAATTACAATCTAAAAACATAAATTCCAAGCTACTTTTATTTATGTAGATGGAAAACAAAAATATAGATATTGTTTGTACATGTGAATAGATATTATTAAATGAGTAAGAAGTTAATCTTAGTTACCAAAAGTGCAAATCACTATTTGGGTAACAGAATCATCATATTTTTTGAATAATAAAATTGATTAAAGATCAGAGAACAACCTACAACAGCTGTGAATTAACTAACATGCTAAAAAAAAGAGGTGGAAGTTTTTCAGAATCTTTTCAAGGTCTGCTATGAAGCCATTAAGAAATAGGTAATAATAATATACTATAGAAATGTACAAAGTTTGCAGAAAATACAAAAGTTTGAAAATGTTATATATTGCCAATGATTTGAACCATGTTAATATTAAAAACTTGTGCTTTTACAAAAAGCAAACAAGACACTGAACATATAACTGAAAGAACAGAAGTGTACACCAACATACAGGATAGGGCAAAAGGAGGTTTATAGTAGTTCATATGGAAAATTATATTATAAGTAATTTAAAATAATACAAAAACATACTCTGTGTTTTTTGTATTCACAACCATAAACCACTTTTGTGTTACCATGTAATACTAAAGAGAGATGGACATTTTTTTAACAAAACTTGTGTATTGTAGTTTTTTTTTTTTTTTTTTTTTTTTGGCCTGCAGTGGTGGACTGCTGTGCAATATGTTACAACATACTTGTATTGTAATAATCACTTGCAATTATGTACATAATCTGTATAACTTATTGTTTGATGTACAGAGGTTCCAGTAGTGGACTAATGGATATCCCTTATCATAGAATGACTGGCAGGGAAAAGAACTACCCAACTGTGTAGTTTTATAGCAAACAAATATTGCAAAATTTTTGTTTTGAAAAGTCAGTGTCTGAAAGACAAGGTGTTGTGTAAATTAAGAATTTAAAAAGCTCATTAAAATGCTTTAAAATTACTCTCTGGGAATTTTGAGTATTGCAGTAAAATTTTTCATATCATTATGTTAATAACATTTACTGACTATAGCCCTGGCTGGTGTAGCTCAGTGGATTGAGTGCAGGCCTGGGAACCAAAGGATCACGGTTTGATTCCCAGTCTAGGGCACATGCCTGGGTTGTGGGCCAGTTCCCAGTGGGGTATGCATGAGAGGCAACCATATATTGATATTTCTCTCCTTCTCACCTTCCCTTCCCCTCTAAAGATAAATAAATAAAATCTTTTAAAAAATAAAATTCATTGACTATAAAAAAACAAAATTGTGACATAGGTCATTTCCAACTTCAATCCCTCTTGCAAGAAGAACAACTAGGAACTCTCCATAGATAAGACACTATTGTGAAAATCCCAGATACTGGTGGTAGGGTTGGAGTACCACCCTAATGCACAGAACCAAGAAGGACCATTTTGGAAGGGTAAGAGAAACAGCTGCGCTATAACTACATTAACTCCCTCCCTCTCCTGGCACAATGCTCCATGAAGAGTACCTCCCCATACCTAAGATTTCTACAGTGGTTTAAAGAAAACCTAAGGTGGACATCAAACTTTCCCAGCACTGGGATTCAACCCAGAGTCCCACTCAGATCTTGCCTAACAGGGATCATGTGAAACCTGCAAAGCTTGACCGCAGGGGATTAGATAGAGATGGAGAAGACAAGTGATGATGATTTTATATAATGCTAAAATTATAAAAAACAAAAGCAAAAATAAATAAATAAATATAAAAGTTTCTGCACAGAAAAGGGAACTTGCAACAGAATGAAAAGGCAACAGATAGATTAAGAGAAAATGATTTCAATTCATATCTCAGATGAGTGGCTAATATTCAATGTATAAACATCTCATATAATCCAAAAGCAAAAAAGTAATAGTCGCATTAAAAAGGTGCAAAAGATCTAAATAGGCATGTTTCCAAAGTAGACATATAGATGGTCAACAATCACATAAAATGACATTCAACATCATTATCAGTGAAATGCATATCAAAATCACAATGAGATATGGCCTGACACCTACTAAAATGACTATTATCTCAAATGCAGTATAAGAAGTGCTAGTGAGAATGTGGAGAAACTAGAACTCTTATGCACTGTTAATGGGAATGTAAATTGCTACAGCCAATATGGCAACTTTTCAAAAGTAACACCTAGAGCCCTGGTCAGTGTGGTTCAGTTGGTTGGAGCACTGTCGCATAACCTAAGCGTTGTGGGTTCCATTCCTGGTCATCAGGGCACATACCTAGGTTGCAGGTTTGGTCATAGTCCTAGCGTGTATGATGCCCAGTTTGGGTGTGTAAGGAAAGGAACAGATTGATGCTTCCCTATCCCATAGATGTTTGCTTCTCTCCCTTTTTCTCTTCTTTCCTCTCTCTATACAGGCAGTGAGAAATTGCCCTTGGGTGAGGATAAAGAAAAAGAAGTTATGCCTAGAACTACCATAGCATCCAGCACTTCCATTTCTGGGTATATATCTTAAGGAAATGAAATCAAAGAAATAGCTGTATCTACATGTTCACTGCAGTGTACTTTATAATAGCAAAGACATGGAAAACAGTTAAATATCTACTGACAGGTAAATAGATAAAAATATGTGGAATATGAATATACAATGAAATAATATATAGCAAAAAGAAGAAAATAATCTGCTATTTGCAATAATATCATTTTACATTATCCTAGTTTAGTGGTTGAAGGTCCGCAAACCTCCCACAGCTGGAATGACTGAAGTCAGGAGTATGTGATTTTTGAAGTTATTTCCTAGGATTCTTATACAAACATGTTGTTTATTTACATGCTACATATTAGTCAGAGTTAGTGTTTACAGGAATAATACCAAAACAGTGGTGGGGGGTTACATATTGTTTCAACACCACATAAACAAAATGAAGGATAAAAACTATATAATCATATAAATAAATGAAGAAAAAGCATTTGACAAAATACAGTACCAATTTATTTTTAAAAATCTTATCTATGTTCATCAGAGATATTGGCTAACAGTTTTCTTTCTTTGTTGTATCTTTGCCTTATTTTGGAATTAGAAAGACACTGGCCTCAAAAAAAAGTTTGGGAGCTTTCCCTCTTCTTGAACTTTTTTTTTTGTAATAGACTGAGAGGGATAGGAGCTAGTTCTTTAAATGTTTGGTAAACTCACCTTTGGAGCCATTGGTTCAGGGCTTTTGTGTGTTGGGAGTTTTTTTATTACTGCTTCCATTTCACCAGTTGTTATTGGTATATTCAGGCTTTCTGCTAATTCTTTATTCAGTTTTGGAAGATTGTATGTTTCTAGAGATTTGTCCATTTTGCCCAGGTTGTCCAATTACTTGGCTTATAGTTTTTCATAGTAATTCCTTATAATCCTTTATATTTTTGTAGTATTGGTTGTAACTTCTTTTTCATTTCTTATTTTATTCATTTAGGTCCTCTTTCTTTTTTTCTTGTTGAAACAGGTTAAATGTTTGTCAGTTTTGTTTATCTTTTCAAAGAACCATATCCTGGATTTATTGACCCTTTAATTGTGTGTTTTTTTTTTTTTGTCTCTATCATTTAATTCTGTTCTGATCTTGATTATTTCACCCCTTCTTCTTGCTCTGGTCTTTGTTTGTTGCTATCCCTCTAGTTCTTGTAGATGTAGAGTTAGGCTGTTTATTTGAGGTTTTTCTGTCTTTTTTAGGTAAGCCTATGTAACTATAAACTTCCTTCTCAAGACTGCCTTCACTATGTCCCATAAGTTTTGGATTGCTGTGTGTTCATTTTTATTTGTTTCAGGTTTGTTTTGATTTCTTCCTTGATCTCATTGTTAATCCATTCATTATTTAATAACATGTTATTCAGTCTCCATGTATATAAATGTTTTTGAGTTTTTTCTTGAGGCTGGTTTGTAGTTTCAAACAATTGTGATCCAAGAGGATGCTTGATATGATTTCTATTTTTTGAATTTGTTGAGCCTTGTTTAGTGTCCTACCATGTGGTATATCTTTGAATATATTCCATGTGAGATTGAAAATAATGTATATTTTGCTTTTGGGAGTGAAAGGTTTCATATATATTAGTTAAGTCCATTTCATGTAGAGTGTCATTCAGTGCCACAATATCCTTGTTGATTCTTTGGAAAATCTAGCCATTATTGACAGTGGGGTGTTAAAATCCCATGTATGACTGTGTTGTTGTCAATATCTTTCTTAAAATCCTCCAAGATTTTCCTTATAGATTTCAGTGCTCCTGTGTTGAATGCATATATGTTTACAAGGGTTATATCCTCTTGTTGGACATGACTTGGTCTATGGAATACATGAAGAACTCATAGGACTCAACACCAGGAAGTCAAACAATCCAATTAAAAAATGGGCAAATGATCTGAATAGATACTTCTTCAAGAAAAACATACAGATGGCTCATAGACATAAGAAAAGATGCTCAACATCACCAGCCATCAAAGAGATGCAAATCAAAACTAAAGTGAGATATCACCTCACACCAGTCAGAATGGCCATTATTAATAAATGTACAAACAACAAATGCTGGTGAGGATGCAGAGGAAAGGGAACCCTAATACACTGTTGTTGGGAATGCAGAGTGGTACAACCACTGTAGAAAACAGTATAGAATTTCCTCAAAAAACTAAAAATGGAATTGATTTTTGACCCAGTGATTCTACTGCTGGGAATATACCCTGAGAACATCAAATCACCAGTTCAGAAGAACTTATGCATCCCTATGTTCATAGCAACACTATTTATATTACCCAAGGGCTGGAAAAAGTCTAAGTGCCTGTAGGTAGATGAATGGATCAAAAAGCTGTGATACATTTACACGATGGAATACTAGGCAGTAGAAGGAAAGAAGGAACTCCTACCTTTTGTGACATGATGGATGAAATTGGAGAATTTTATGCTGATGATACAAGCCAGTCAATGACAGACACATAACATATGATCTTATCTATAAAAGGAATGTAATGTAAAAAACAAACAAATTAGAACCACAGGTATGGAAACATGGAACAGACTGACAGTCACCAGAGGGAAAGGAGGATAATAGTGGAAAGAAGGGGAAGGAACTAATTAAGAGCATGATAATGAACCATAGAAATGGACAACAGTGTGGGAATTGACTGAAGGAGTTGGGTGTGGGATGGGCAGAGGAGGGCAAAAAGTGAAAAACTGAGACAATTGTAATAGAAAAAACAATACAAGAAATCTTAAAATAAAATAAAATAAAATGAGATGTAATACTGCCAAAAATAATCAAAAAAAAAATTCTCAGGAAATTAGAAATACAAGAACCATACCTCAGCACAATAAAGGCAATACATGACAAACACATACCTAATGTCATACTTAATGAGGAAAAACTAAAAGTGTTTCCCTTAAGATCAAAAACAAGACAGGGATATCCACTTTCATTACTCACATAGTACTGGGAATCCTATTCACAGCAATCAGGTAGAAGAAAAATAAGTAAATACAAGGCATCCAAATTGGAAAGAGAGTATTAAAACTAATTATTTGCTGACGATGTGACACCTTATATAGACTACCCTAAATATTCCACCAAAAAACTACTGGAACTGATAAATGGTTTCAGTAAAGTAGACAGATACAAAATAAATATTCAGAAATTAGTTGTATTTTTATACACCAATAATGAACTATCAAAAGAAAAACTAGGAAAACAATCTTCTTTACAATTGTATCAAAAATACCTAGAAACAAATATAATCAAGGAGGTAAAAGACCTGTACTAGAAAAATTGTAAGACGCCAAAGAATGAAACCGAAGAAGATACAAATAAATGAAAGTATATACCATGATCATGGATAGAAAGAATTAATATTATTAAAATACCCATATTATCAAAAGCAATTTATAGATTCAACACAATTTTTATTAAAATACCAATGATGATTTTAACAGGACAAGAACAAATAATCCAAAAATTTATATGGAGCTATAAAAGATCCCAAATAGACACGGTCATATTGAGAAAGAAGAACAAAGTTGGAGGTATCACACTACCTAATAGCAAACTATACTACAAAGCTATAGTACTCAAAGCAGCATGTTACTGGCATAAAGAGACATGTAGACCAAAGGAACAGAATAGAGAGCCCAGAAATAAACCCATGTCTTTATGGACAATTAATATTTGACAAAGGATGCAATAACTTACAATGGAGTAAATAGAGTCTATTTAATAAGTGGTATTGAAAAACTGGATGAATACATGTAAAAATTAAAACTAGACCATCTTCTTACACCATATTATAAAAATACACTCAAAATGGATTAAATGCTTACATATAAATCTTGAAACCATAAAACTTGGAGAAGAAAACATAGACAGTAATATCTCTGACATTTCTCTTACAATATTTTTTCTTATATATTCTCCCAGGCAAGAAAAACAGAAGTAACAACAAACAAATGCATCTGTATCAAACTAAAAAAAGTTTTTGGATAGCAAAGAAAACCACCAACAAAACAGGAAACCAACCTATTGAGTAACATAACATATACAACAATGATACATCTGATAAAGGGTTAATACTGAAACTTAATAAAGAACTTTTATAATTTAACACCAAAAGAACAAATCATCCAGGTAAAAAAAATGGGCAAAGTGACTAAATAGACATTTCTCCAAAGAGGAGATACAGATGCCCAATAGTCATATAAAAAGATGCTCAATGTCACTATCATCAGAGAAATGCAATTAAAATCACAATGAGATACCATTTCACACCAGTCAGAATGGCCATCATCAATAAATCAATCAACAAGTGTTGGCAAGCATGTGAAGGAAAATGAACACTTATGCACTGGTGGTGGGAAAGCAGACTGGTGTGGCTACTGTGGACAATATTAAATTTCATAAAAATGTTAAATGTGAAACTGCCTTATAATCTAGCAGTTTCATTTCTGGATATAAATCTAAAGAAATACAAAACATTAATTCAAATGAATATATGTGCCTCTGTCTTCATTGCAGCCATGAGTTCAATAGCCAAGTTATGGAAGCATCCTGAGTGCTCATTAATAGAGAAGTGCTTTAAAAGTTGTAGTTCACATATACAATGGAATATTACTTGGCCAAAAAGCAGAAAAAATCTTACTATTTGCAATTGTATGGGTGCTCCTACAGCATATTATGCTAAGTGAAATGATGCCATCAGAGAAAGACAAATACCATATGATTTCACTTATATTTGAAATCTAAAGAACAAAATAAATGAACCAGACAGAAATGGACTCATAGATACAGAGAATAGACTGATGATTGCCAGAAAAGAGTAGAGTTGTGGGACTAGGTGAAAAAGGTGAAGGAATTAAAAATATAGATTGGTAGTTACAAAATGGTCACAGGGATGTAAAGTACAACATAGTGAATAGAGTCAACAATACTGTAATAGGTGTACATGATGCCAGGAAGATACTGGATACATTGAGAGAACAATTTGTAAAATATATGATTATCTAACTACTAATCTCTATTCTGTACTCCTAAAACTGTTAAAGAATTTAAAAAAAATTACAATACATAAACAAAATGTAACCCTCTGAAATAATGGATGTGTTAACTATCATTATTGTCATAATTATTTTGCAGTATAAACATATATCAACCATTATATTGTGCATCTTAAAGGTACACAATATCATATGTAAATTATATGTCAATATTGTGGGAAAAATTAAACCTCAAAAATACAGGATGAACATCAAAATCACTTAAGATAGAATTTTATAGACTATGTAAAATAATAAGTAAAATGTGCTAAAACGCCAAGTCCATTTTATTAATCCTGAGTAAACATGTATTTCTTTGTCTTATGCCACATTTCATAGCAAATCTTTCTCTATGTTTCTGATGTGTTTTAGCTTGGGAGATAATACTGATGGCTAAATTATTGTCAGTATTTATATAATATATTTTATATATTATTTTTTAAAAAATGAAAGCAAAATACTACATATAAAATATCTATCTCCTTTAAGTTATCATATTTCATACCAGAGGAACTAACCTAACTTTATTGATTGTTCCATGGTTATAAAATGTTCTATAGTATTCAAAAGTATAAAAAATTAAGACAAGGACACACTGGCTGGTGTGGATCGGTGGGCTGAGTGCTGGCCTGAGAACCAAAGGATCGCTCACTGATTTGATTCCCAGTCAGGGCACTTGCCTGGGCTGCCGGCCAGGTCCCCGGTAGGGGTCATGCAGGAGGCAACCACACATTGATGTTTCTCTCCCTCTCTTTCTCTCTCTCTCTTCCCCTCTGTCTAAAAATAAATAAATAAAATATTTCAAAAAATTAAGACAAGGACATATACTAGATCATTTTTATCAAAAAATATTTTAAGAATATTTTCTATTTGAAATAAGCAAAGCAAAATGTGTAACAGGTAATATATTAAATTTTTTAAAGAGAAAATGCATAACTGAACACAAAGAATCTTTAACTAAAATAGTGAATGGCAATGTGTTTAGCAAAAAAAAAAAGGAAAGGTTGTGTTTTCTGTGCAAAAAACCTTGATCGGTCTTTCCAAATGTATATAAGGTACTAAAATGACTGATCACTTACTAATCATAGATGGCGACAATCTTCTAGTCAAGGCTGTCAGTAATCCTCTGAGTCTAGCCAGCTGTTTTCAATTTTTTCTCTGTTTCTCATGCTTTGGTTATTAGAGGCAACATATTAAATGTGTTTTGGAAACCTATTTTCTGTACTTTTTAGAATTAGACAGGTTTATTTCATCAACTGGAAAAGAGAGCATATACTATTCAAAATATTTTCATGTTTTAATTATTCCAAAGAGACAAACTGTAATATAAACAATAAAATCTACATCTCTTCAAATGTTTAGTATTGTAGAATTAGAAAATCTACCTCCTTTCAAAGGCTTAGATAATTTGCATATATAGATTACACACACATATATGTGTGTGATATATATATTTATTTATATAAATAGATATATGGTTTTAGAAATTTTCAGAAGGGGAATTTTATTAATTTTACCTCTGAATCATTCATGGGCTACTAGGTTTTGGAGTGAAATATTTATATTTGGAAATTATTTCATAATTAATATTAAAGAGAATGAGATTTGCTGTATTCTGTGACAGCAAACATACATAATTGCCTGTACTTTACCATTTTGACCTATAAATTATCAATTTCATATGTTCTGATTAATATACCTATGAATTACAAAATACATAGTTCTACTGAATAGCACAGTTAGATAAATTCTCTACAGGTATATGAAAAATGAAGTGTCATTTTAGTTGGTGTGACCTAGTTTGTTGGAATGATGCCCTATAAACAAAAGTTTTCAGGTTGGTTCCCTGGTCAGGGCACATGCCTAGGTTGCAAGTTTGGTCCAGTTAGGGTGTGTACAAGAGGCACCCGATAGATGTTTCTCTCTCATATCAACATTCCTCCCCCTCCTTCTCTCCCTCCATTCCTCTCTCTGAAATCAGTAAGCATGTCCTCTGGAAAAGATAAAAATAAAATAAAATATGGTGTTCAAATAGATTTATATGAGTATGTAATTTTGTTTGTGATTGTGCATAATCCATTTCTACTAAATGAAAAAAAAATCAGTAGTTATTTAGTGTGGAAATAATATGGAACCAAAAACACTGGTATGACAAGGCCTCCTGAATAACTGGGCATAGGAAGGTAGCAAACACCACTACTGATAAATAGGCCATGCATCACTGAAATATTACAGTGTGAAATGATTTGTACTTAGTTTAAGTCTTTGCCATTATAAGGCAAATAGCATACTATCAATGTTTTAATTTTGAGTTTTAATGTCATGTAAAATTAAACATATTTTATCATGTTTGTTGATAATTTATCATTCCAGTTCTGGAGATAGTCTTTACATGATTTTTTCCCCAGAAGCTAGGGACAACAAAATGGCCAAATGCACACAGTCTTTTCAACTCTCTTCAGTCCAGGGAGAAGTGTGCTTGTCTTGGTCATGGCTGATCACACCATGAGTGGGGACCCAGGAGAGCAGATCTTCCCCATGCTGCTAAACACTTTTATAGAGCAGTTAGATAGGATGCAGAGGTGAAGAAACCTAAGTTCTTTCACCAAGGCAATGGCTCTAAGACATTTGTTTGGAAGAATTTACATATCAGCATGTGGTCAACTGGGAATCTTTCACCTTTGCCTGATGAGTCAGTGGAGAGTTAGAGAACAAACTCATTGTTAGGCGGTCATGGATGTGGTAGTGCAGAGTCAGATGGTGGGACTATCCAGCAGAAAAGGGTTTTTATTCTTAAAAAGGAAGGTAAAATAATATATTTACATGATAATTACTGCATTTTGATAATATGCATGCATAGTTTAAGTGCAAAACATTTTTAAACTCCTAGGACATACTTTGTTTTGTGTTTGATTTTGAAGTTACAGAGATGAATAAGATAAGTTCCCTACTCTCATGCACCTC